>JAPMNZ010949537.1:0-15321 GCA_029875035.1 Pomatoschistus microps | reverse complement strand
TTAGTATACAGTTTATAATTATGTTAGTATACAGTTTATAATTATGTTAGTATACAGTTTATATGTTAGTATACAGTTTATAAAATACATTTTATGTTAGTATACAGTTTATATGTTAGTATACAGTTTATATGTGAGTATACAGTTTATATGTAAGTATACAGTTTATATGTTAGTATACAGTTTATATGTAAGTATACAGTTGCAGTTAGTAGTTCAGCAAGTACTGAAATTGCAACTAATTTCATCCCTACTAAAGGCCCAGCCACCTGTGCCTCATATGTGCAGTGTACATATGTGTCAAGTAGTAAAATATATATATTTTTAAACGTTGTTTAAAATTTTACGTATGATATTATATTCTCTTGTGTACTCCTTATTTTTCCATGTGCATTACCCTTAATCCAAATAAATAGTCAACAACAACTGTTAAATAAGAGTACATTCCAAACATAATTATAGTTTAGTTTTGACCAGCTTCTGGTAAACCTGCTGCTGCTCAGTCCCTTGATGAATCTCACATTGTATTTCACTTTTCAGTTTTGTTCCGGAAAATCAATAATTACTGAAGTTTTTAATGTATAGATTTAGAATTGCAAAATTAAAATCTGGCCATGTAATTCTATACTTAAACAAATCCCATTCACATGTTACTAACCATTGCATCAGCCCTGTGCTTCATCCTTTTAGCTTCATGTAGGTAGTACTCTGCATGGTGTTGACTGTAAAAGACAAATAATAATATAGATAAAACCACACTAAGACGTCTCATTAGACCTGTTCAAAGGGTCTCTCACGTTTCCGGAAGCGTCACGGCCCCTCTGTGTCCTGATGGGCCCCAGGATTCAGGCGCTGGTTTTGTGCCTTGAGAACATTTATGCGATTCCACCTCCATCTTTGGCTGAATTCACAAGAAACATAGAACAAAAATGAGCTGTACGTCTCTGTTTTAACACTCCACCACTTCAATAGTTTTACTTTGACAGCCGCATCTCTGTTCTTGTCCCTGTTCTTCTCAGATGTCTTCTGGATTATACGAGAGCCAGATTTAATGAACCCAGGACTGTCAGGTAACGGTGACAACGGCCTTTTACTCTCCAAATACTCTTCAACAGGCCTGTGAGTTTACATTTCCATTAATAAATACAATTATCATACATTTTCAATCATTTTGTTTCATTGTATTACCCACTGTGTGTAGTTTCAGTAAAAATGCGATTGTCATTTGCAGGACCTGAAGGTTCCATTGTATCGGGTATACCCCTCTTTCTTTCTCTGTGTGGGACCCCATTCTCCATCTGAGTAAGAAATAAGATAGATTTTAATGATCTTACACAGGAGAAATGTACATGTCACATTTGGCATAGATAGAATCACTCAGATTTGTGCAAAATGTTAGAGGCAAAAAATAGTCTGTTCAGGATATATTGTGTGCAATAAAAAGTGGCAATTAAAGAAACAATGGTAGTATTAGTGCAGGTTATTTTAGTCCTTGTGCATTAGTGACTTATCATACAGTCTGACAGACAAATATAACTTGATATATTGACTATTTATTCACAATTTCACAAAACATTGAAGTGAACTTTGAGTACCTTGCGTTTTCTCTTGCCATCAGGGACACACAGATGCCTCATAGTCTCGTGTTGTTTGTCCGGAGTAGCAGCGGAGAGGTGTAGCGGAGGCTTTTTGGTAGTGGAAGTCGCAGTGCTGTCCGGAACCCTTTTCAGGAGACAGAGATTGATATGCACCACCAGATTCCCCAGTCCACGATGCGAGGGCGCGGCACTTTTCTCACGACGTCCAAAAGGAACTAAAGTATAGAGTTTTTGCCTGCACTCGCTCTGCTGTTTCTCACACGGGATACCTATCTGAAGGGGTGCCGATCTCGCCCTAATGGCATCGGAGCGGCTTGGGTCTCGAGCCCGTCTCCGAACCGGTCTTTGAGAAGTTGAATCGGCTGGGACTTTTGTGATGGGAGCTTGGTATTCAGAGTCCCCACCTGAGGACCAGGTAGAGGAGGGTGATGGACTTGGGGGTGTTGGGGAACCACGTGGCAAGGTGCAGGCCCGTGTCTTCTTGGTCTTGTCTTTTTGTTCCTGAGGTCGAAGGGTGGGTGGTGCTGGCTCGACCTGGGCTGTGTGCCATCCGTGCTTCGAGTGCTGGTCTCTCTTGCGATGTTCCCGGTCTTCCTTTGTCCTTCTTTGGTCTTTTGACACTTCCTCTTCGTTGTCTTCCTCTGAGCTCAAAATCCAGGGACGTCTCAGCTGCTCTTCCGCCAGCCTCGTGCTTTCTCTTTTCTCCCTTTTGCCCTGTTGATTTTCTTCGATGCTACGCTTATTTCTTTCGTGTTGCCTATTCACAACATCTACATGTTCCCTGCACTGCTCCTTGATCTCTGGTTTCTTCAGGGAGCTTTTTAAAACTAAAGCAGGATTAGGTGCTGGTTTTGCTTTGCAGTTTAAACCTATATTTGTAATAGACTGGGATTGAGAGCTGTGACCTGTTTTGTTACTAGTCTCAAAGCCTGAGGGCCTAGTGTTGTTGTTGTTTTGAGAGTTATGCTGAAATGAAGACTTGTGACTATATTTGACACTGTGGATTTGGCTTTGTTTGTATTTGGAAGTTTCGGAGACCTGTTTTGAGCCAGGAAAATAATTAGGCTTGGTTTTATTATTATAGTTAGAGTTTGTGTTATTCTTGGATCTACTCGAGTTTAGCTCAGGTGTGTGTTTAGATTTAAACCTAGATTTATGAAGCTGTTCTGTACTCGTTATAGACCTATTTTTATGTTCAGCATGAGACAAATGGTCTTTCCATGTTCTACTGTTTTTCACCTGAGTAGCTGGTCGCAGATGGCTATGAACGGCAGGATGCTGTTGATGACGTGTAGAGGGTAAAGTGGGGCTGGGGCTCCGTGGAGGGTCTGGCAGTGGACTGAGGTGGCTGGCTCGAGAGCTTCCACATGGGCTTGGACAAACACTTAAAACTGGGCTAGGAACTGGACTTGGTCTTGGACTGGAAAGAGGACTGGTATCAGGGACTAGACTGGAGTAGCCCGGGCTTGGCGCAGGAGGACTGCTGGTTATTCTATAATTTAAGTGGGGAATTGAAATAGTACTTTGGCACGGGCTGTATTCTTGGTTGCTATCCCAGGACCTGGCCGGCGATGGGGCTCTTTGGGCGTCCGGAGAGGGCGGGTATCCAGGAATGTTCTCAGAAGGATCCTGTTCACCACTGGATGATTTCTTTCTGGCCTTTCTCCACCACTTGTCCAACGTCCACTGGGCTGTTGAAGGTTGGCCCCCCTTAAAAATCAAAGACACACAAAACAAACATTACGAACACACGTATGTCTACAATCTATGTGTATGAAGGGGTTTCTTTTGAATGTCTTCTGGAATAAGTATAAAATAAACATGAAAAATGCATCAATGTATTCTAATATTTGTCATATAAAATGTTTTGAACAGACATGCGTGTGATTATTAATGATGGATTTTAGTAAGTTAACGTTTATAGCTTAGGATAATGCTAGGACTCTGGTAACTCACTCATACTACTCTTGTCCAAGTTCACATCTGTGCTTACAACCCCCATCCAATTAAGTCAAATGACTCATGTAATGTTGACACAACATTCCACACTGAGCAAGCCGAATAAAAGCAGAAAAGTACAATACTCACGTCCTGAAGTTGTATTCCACTGCCTCTCGACTGTGTCCTGAATGTCTTTCCTCTCTGGCTAGGGCTAAATTAAACCTCCACTTCCCAAGTCAAACAGAAAGTCCCACATCGATTGCTCTCTTTCCTGAGAGGACACTGTATCTCTTGTGCCATCGAGTCTGCCCTCCCTACTTCTCCTCTGTCCCTCCCTCTTTCTCTTGCTACCTGGAATTCTGTATATGCAGTCTTCGAAAAAACCTCCAACCCCCATCTCCTTCTTCAGAGACACTCCAACGCAAATGAAAAACACATGCTTTACACCCCACCCTTCCAACACGCATGCACACCTACCTCCGGGGGCCCAGGGTAGTTTGCATTTGCTCTCACTGTCCACTATGTACAGGGATTCCATTCATTGAGGTTTCCTTTCCATTGCCTGCATAAAGGCCCACTCCCATTATAAGTAACATGCTTCCTTATTGCAAACTAGCAATGTAATCTTCTCTTTTTTAATCATTGTAAAATGTTTATATATTATATAGCATTATGAGGATTAATATGTGGAACCTAACCTACATATTTTGTTATGTGGACCCCTGTTAAATCTGTATTACTGCTAAAACATTATTATCTGAAGCACTGTATGTCTTTGTTTTGCCCGCATTGTTACTTCAGTATCTATATATTTTCATTCATTTATATCTCAAGTGTTGACATGTTCTTATTCACATTGTTACAAATCATACTAAAAGTCCTGTCTCCTTTTGTTCGATCTGGAGGGACTCAAAAAAAAAACATCTACAGGTGCCACTGCTGCTGCCTTGTCTCCATTTCTCGACACTTATCATGGTTTCATGGTTTAAAGTGCATATGACAGATCAGATGACACATCGCTAAATCTTAGATGTGCTATGTTTAATAACCATATAATCTTGAGGTTTTATCTAGCTTGGAATACTTTCTTATTAGGCTTTCCATTGTTTGACATGAGCAGCAGTTCTGGCATAACAATTCACGCAGTAGTTATGACAAGTAGAAATACACACAATTTTCTCTCACAGAAAAGTGCAAAAATTGTCTCCTTGTTATGCATGGAATTGTGTGCTTTGATGACTTAGTTGGAATCCTTTTTCCCTCTGTTACTTCCTGTATACATTGCACTTTTCCGTTACACTGTAAACTGATCTATAAAACCATTACAGATTTTTTCCACGGGTTCTGTCCCACCAACCAAAGCTATAACCAGGGAAGAGGCTATAACCAGGGAAGAGGCTGCTGTCTTGTGGTTGTGTTTTGTACCTCTTTGCTGCTGCAGGGGTCTTGTGCATTAGTGGCTGACACATTTGTAGGGTGAGCCTTTGGGCTGGATTGGTGGGAGTAAAAACTACTGGCGTTTGACTCAACGCTTGAGTTTGATTCCGAGGAGTCCGAGCTGGAATGTCGCACTCTCCTGCCATGTGACTGGGCCGACCGGCTGTCCGTCAACACAAACAGAGGAGGGATGAGTGAAGCGTAATGAGGGGAAACATGAGCTACAAGTGTAAAGAAGTCTGCTACCTGTGGCCTTCCCATGGTGCATCATGGTTCACCTACAAAACAAACACAAACAACGCTACTGTGATGCTTTTATGTTCAATAGTAAGTAAGTAGTTTAGTATGTAAGTAAGGCAGTATGTAATTAAGTATTCTCCGGGACTATAAGCCGCACCTGGCTATAGGCCGCAGGCCCTAATCTTTAGAAAGACATTTTTGTACTTGTACAAGCCGCACCGAATTATAAACCAAACTTATCCCACAATGTAATATGGGAAAATGTAGCTCAAATATGTTCATCATGTCTTATTTTTACTGTGAATAATAAGAGTAAGAGGTGAGTCACTGACTGTTCATAATCTTCCAGTGTGAAGTGGAAAGATAAGGAGCATCTACTGATGTTGCTACTGATTCACTTTCATGTCTATACAAAGAACCAAAAAACTATTTATTATATGAGATATTTACACAAAGATATTATAAGTGACGACTGTTAAACTTGATTAAATCTGCTTGATTGACAAATCTTACATTTAATTAAACATCTGTGAACTAAAAAAAGTTAAGCCATAGCCTTCTAAATGCAGGAAAAAAGCTGAGGCTTATAGTCTGGAATTTACAGTAGTTAAGGTTTATATAGCGCAATTTACAAACTGCGAACCACAAAGCACTTTCCATAAATGCCACAAAGTCAATTGCATATTAAGTGTCTAATCAAAACTCAACACATAAGACACACAAAAGTCATATTAGCAATGGGACCTACAGTGTGTGAGTCCTCTTCATCACTGCTCAGCTTTAGGTCATCTGCAAGCATTCTGAAATGGGAACATAAATATATTATAAAGGGCTAAATGAGATCTGATATTGTGACACAGGAATAGTTTATGTACTCCATGTTTAGTCAGTTCTACTGTATCATTTAATTATATTACCTGAGGAGTAAGTATAAGAGCATGTGTTTTGGATCAAAACAAGGACATAAAGCGTTAACTCGCTGGGGCACAACAGTGACAGCTCACAAGAATGTTCACTGGCCTTTGACCTGCTCTGCGCTCTGTAGCCTCAAGCCCCTAATTTCCTCCTTCCCTTTGTTGAGCTCTTTCTTAAAGCTGTATACATGTCTTATTTTATGCCTATGAACATTAGTTTTTGGTTGGCAAATGGTCCTGGGTCCCTGGTTTCAGATGACATTTCCTCATTCACTTACGATTTGTGAGGGGCGACATGAGGGTGTCGGGTCATTCGCAGCTGGGGATCCCCTTGATGGCCTGCTGAAGAAAAGCAACCCGAAAATAAATGTACTGCATTAAACTAATTTTACAATGTCCATATATCAATACTCACATTGCCTTGGATGAGCAGCTGTTTGTGCAACATCCTTAAACAGAGGATAAAGATAATGACTTTATACAGTCATTAAACACATTTACATTTACAACTGCCTCTACTTACCCTCGGTTTATAGTGGATCCGTGTATTCTCACCCCCAAACGCTTGTTGGGGGACCCAGGACTGAGTCATATCCTGTATGAAAAGGAAAATGTATATTATTTTTCAACATTTCTTGATATACAATAGTTATTTTATGACATTAATTTGGTTTAGTAATTTTGATGAGATCCTACATTCTGAATGCATGAATGTGGTGTTTCCTCTCCACTCCACCAGAGGGAGTCATTCGAACACATCAAAATTGATCCTATTGCTATAATGGGCAGCTTTAAAAGTTGTTGTGACAGGGTTGCTTTTATACTGTTACATTTTGTAGAGTAATACAAATAAAAAAACATGGACCATAAGTGACCTTTGACTGATTCAGGCCAGTGGTTCTCTCAAAGTACTGTTCCAAGTTCCACTACCAGATATCTGCTCTCCTACGTAACCCAGCATCTGAATCAGTTCTAAACTTACACTAAATTAGTTTTAAATAGATAGAACGACATTTATATTAGTTATAAAAACATAACCTAAAGGAGTATAATGTCTCAGCGATAATAGGCCGTGTGCGTGATGTGAGAGCTCACCTGGTGGAGCTCGGGCTGTATATTTCGAATAGAGGATTAACGGTTCCCAGCTCGAGCCCGTTAGCCCCATGTCACTGCGTCTGTATGTTTCTCATTTCCTGTCTAAGAAGAAACTCTGTCCAAAAAAAAAAACACGTACAATTACATTAGAGTCATTTCCATTCACAATAATTATCTACTTTGAATCAACCTAGAGTTTATGACGGAGGTTAAATACATCTGGAGCATCCCTAAAACAATGCACCAACACCTGCAGCATGAAGTGTGCTGTATGCACACAGGACTGGTACTAGCCCCCCTCCCCTGTCCCAGGAGAGGGTGTTTCCTCCCTTTGCTTTGCATTAACCCAGTCACCAAGGACACAGCTGTACACTGTAGGCGGACCACTATATGTGTCACCATCTCCTGTTATATCAAAGTATACTGACAACAGTAATGGTTTTATGTTTAGAAAGATGAGAAACATTTGACAGTTATGATTGGCTGTTTTGGTACACATTTAAGTACTGTAACTTGCTTTTACACTTCTACAATTATTTCTTTAACTATACAACTATACTATACTATATGCCTATAACTGTAAACACGGCCAACTCAACCCAACCCAAACTTAGACCCCCAGGCCCCTCTCATTACTTGTCCCAGATGTGGGAGGGCATGCCACCACCGCATCAGCCCCCATTCTTAGCCATTACTAACTCATCTGTGCAATAATAACTTTAATAATGTCAGAATGTGCAATATAGAACCACATGTGTCCACTGTTGCTCTACTTAGTCACTTTGTACATACAGTATGTAAACATACAACTATACATTACTTACATTACTCTATTGTGCCAAAGTCAGAGTTGTTTTACTCATTACGCTAAAGATAGAGATTTTATACTTGTAATTTTTGATGCTAGAGTTTGCTAGAGAGTTTTGATGTTAGAGATTGTTTTAATTTATCCTCATTCTGTTCTGTAACTGGTGTTGCAACACTGAATTTTCCCACTGTGAGGCGGATATAGGATCTCTTAATCTACTCTCACATGCGTCATTGCCGATAGTCTCACTCAATATTGAGTGACAGCCATTTTTTATTATAATAATAATAATAATTATTATTATACTCAGGTCCACAAGTATTTTTTAATTTAAGATCCACAGTGTGAGCTTTAATTTGTGGTACTTGCCTAAAATCAAGCGAACGGTGAAGGGATTACAGCTGTTTTTATGAGTTGCTCCCAGTTTAAAAAGTCTCAAAAAAAAATGTAACGTTACTTGGTTTGAAATCCTTGCATGTCAATCACAGCTTGACGTCTGGAAGGCATAAACATTAGGATCACATCTGCTGATCCTCTGCTGGGCCTATTCTCCACTTCCTGCTTGTTCATGGGGTATTTTCCCTTCCGTTGTGTCTTCAATAAGTTAAATAATAAATCAGATTCAGGATATATGAATGAATGGCCTGTTGCAAAACTCTGCATTTGTCTGGTATAAAAAACAATTTGGGAGCATGTGCAGAGAGTGCTTTGGGCTATTGTAAGTAAGTCATGTTTAGCAAAGCGCATTTTACAGACCAAGATCACCCAAAGCGCTTTACAATGTTCAGAGTTCAGATCATTTTCCATTCTCTCCACACGGAAGGAGAGAATGGACTGATGAAGGAAGTGAGACGTCAAACACACTGATGCATCAAAGCCCCCAACATACATATTGTGTATGTTGTTAGTGATAGGGGAAATCGGAGCACAGAGGAACCCTGCGAAGACACTGGGAGAACATGCAAACTCCACACAGAAAGGCCTGGAAGTGGAATCAAACCATTGAACCCAGGACCTTCTTGCTGTGAGGCGTAAGCTCAACCGCTGCACCTATATTGTTACAGGCCATGTGCAATTTCTACTCATTTCATATAATAGAGTTAAAATAAGAGAATTACAGTATGTCCCAATATGTACGGCCCTGTCTGTAAAAGTGTTGTTAATAGTAGTAGGCCTCATGCTGTTGTTGTAGTCATGGGTGGGAGTCGAAATATCTCAATGTTAAAAATGGCTACCTTTGAGAATATTTCATGGCTCACTCCAGGATGAATGAAAGAACAAGAACAAACTTTTTGTTGCCAAATTGCTATGAATCAACTTAACTTACCATAATTTGTTAAATCATGCTGTCAATTACAGCTCAACCTGTCCCCACAAAAGGGTGTCCAATGTCCTCACTAAATAAGAAGTATATCATAATGCTAACACCATAATGAAGCCTTTTGCACAGTGTGATTCACAGCAGTCTGTACAGTCCTGGTGCAATACTCGCATGATTCATGAATTCCCTCAGGGACAAACCAAACCACGACCTTTCATAATACACAGAATGCAACAACTACTATAACCACCTGTTACATTCTAAATGCAAACACTGAAGCTGCTCTTCCCATAGACCTATAAAACTGTGTTCTTTCCACCTGCTAATACCAAATATAGCCTAGTATCAAAGTGCACACAATTCAACATGGGGTTCTGTTTATTGAAAGTTTAGAATAAAAACGAAGATGAGATAACATTGTAAACACGCTTATAAAATGAACAATAGCCAACAGCAGTGGTCAAGATGACTGAGTGATATCAGAGTATCTCACCGGAAGACGCGCGGAGCAGAAGGCGGGCATCTGAAAGTTTCCTCCTGTCACAGAGGACACCTGGCATGTCTTGGCGGCGGCGGACACTGGTCAGTGGACAGTGGTCAGCGGTCAGTGGTTACTGGTCCTCCTCTATGGCCGTCTCCATGATGTGGCTGCTGCTCCCACACTCACAGCAGCGTCTGCTGTGACTCCTGGAGGAGAGGCGCGAGCGACGTCACCGCTGACACGCGCCGTTTACGCACTTCTCATCACCACGAGATGAGGGACTACCATAGGCTACTCAACAGCCAAAAATCTAATAATACAATCAAAAAGGCTACTCTACAGCTTCCATTAGCCAGTAATATTATTAATAATAATAATCATATATTAGTCGTAGTAGAATTATTACTATTAGTAGTAATAGCAGTAGTAGTAGTAGTAGCAGTAGTAGCAAGCAACGGTATGCTTACTTAATAGTAGTAGAGTAACAATAGTGACAGTAGAAATAGTAGCAGTTGCAAAAGGTCGTAGTAGTAGTAGTAGTAATAGTGGTAGTAATAGTATAGCAGTAGTAGTAGTAGTAGTAGTAATAGTAGTAATAGTAAGCAACGGTAGGCTTAATTAATAGAGTAATAATGATAATGAGGAATGAGTAGCAGTGGTAAAAAGTAGTAGTAGTAGTATAGTTCCAGTCCTATAGTAATAATATTTATAATCAACTTGCTTCACAGATGTGTGTTTCTGTACATTTCACAATCAGTGTAACCTTTTTTGATATAAGCAGAAATCTAAAAAAATTTCACACATACATGCAAATATAATCTTCTCTAATAACTCAAAGAATAACATGTTCCTTTGACAGAGTAAGAAAACATAAATAAGGAATGCCTCAGGCCAGGCAGTCAACAACATGCTTAGCTACAAACCCTTGGTGACAGGACCTCAAAGGCACTGCTACTTCCCCTGGTGCTGCACGCTAAAGACCCAACTGGCCCCTGGAGTCAGCCTTCCTGACAACACGCTCCTGTATACACTTTCAAAACAATATGCAAGAGGTGTGGTGTGAAAATCACTTGTTCGGAAATACACTTCAGTGTTGGATCAACACAGAAATAACAGGAAGATGAGAATAGATAAAATAAACCTTTCATTCGTCCAACAGTGAGGACATTTTAATGTCATCGTTACGCACATTACAGCAGAAGAAGACCACTCAGGTTGCACACATCAAACAGGATCTATACAGGTTTATAGGATAATAGATAATAGAATAAGATAATAAGATAAAATAAAACTCGAACATTTGGACTTGGTTCAAGGCTAAGTTGGAGTAGCAGCATCATGTTGTAGATTACAATGTCTTACTTTATGTATACATGGGAGTGTCATGTTTTTTAAAGTGGCAATGGCTTTAAACTGAAGTATTTGTGACTTTAAGCTCTATAGGAGGATTTTCCCAAATTTGAGAAAAGAACCACCCGCCCTCTCCACTTTTTGAAAAAACTCTCTGGTCTTATTTAAAAGAAGGTCCTTTATTAGTCCATGGGGAAATTTCAGTTTGATACACATTTTACACATGTACACATATGCACATATCAAGGCAAGCAGCAAACATCACTTTCGCACTCCTTATAGGCAAAGTGGGGTAAGTGTCTTGCCCAAGGACATAAAGACAACAGACATCAATGAGGGTCGGTGTAGAAGGTCTCGTGGTGGGCTAAAGCCCATGACCTTTGGGCTCAGAGGCCAAGCTCTACCAACTGAGCCATTGTCACCCTGACAAGTATCACCAGAATGATTGACAATTAGGAGGACCAATAGTGTTGATGATCCACCCGGAAGTAGAACATCCTCCTCTATACCTTTAAGATTGATGTCTGTGTGTGCTAAATTTCAGTGCACAGATTTTATAAACAGGATTATTGTTTAATGTTTTGTCCTTCCATTAAAACCCTTAATGTGTAATGTGATTCTGATAACTATACCACACCAAATCTATTTTGCTGGACTTTTAAGAGGATAAAGACTTTTGGGATGCAACAATTGAGCTCAGCTCAGTGGCACACACACAAATAGGCCTCCATAGGGTTCTTCAATTCAGTTCTGATCAATTTATTTCTATATAGCCCTAAATCACAAGTCATCTCAGAGGACTTTACCAAGTTGCCAATTCGCCAGCAGAGATCAGAGAATCAAACAGTTCAAACGCAGGAAATGCAACGATAATAAAAAACGCAGAGCCATTCGTCCATAAAAGTTGGATGACCAATGTCCACAGATGTTCATGTCCATGTTCTTCATGTTGACATATCACCACACATCTCAGCTGAAAGTGTCAGTTACATGATACAACTATTGTGTCAAATGAAATGGAATGGAAACAGTGATACCTTTTGGTCACTCGGACAGTGAATTCTACTTAGTACAGAGCGCCACTCAGTGGTAACATGAGAATTTTAATTTTAGATTAGTAATACATTCATATCTGATGTAGACATGAAAAGTATGTGATGTTCATTGATAAGGTATGAAAAGTCCGTGTATCCGAGGTTGACTTAAGTAAGTGAATATAGCAGTATGACTCTTTTGCTGTGTAAACATAGGGCTGAGCGCTCCTTGTCTGTGGCGTACGCGTCTTGCACTGGCTGCGGGCTGTGATGTCATCAGATGGATGGGTGGCGGGCTGCAGAGATGCGCCTGTTCGCAGCCCCCTGCCTCAGCGCATCACACTGAGCTGAGCGGCTCCTGACAGCTTGCCAGGTCAGACAGAGGCGAGCAAAGACAGCGTGTCGAGGGAACAAAAACTGCTCAAACGAACCGCCACTGAGGCCACCGCATTCATCTGAAGCATCATTGTGTTCGCCATGTATCCGCTGTAACACCGTGCGTGTACGCTGACCAGCCGTGCAGCCTGATCCAACCTGGGCCTATACTGTGACTGGACATGAATTCGGCAGAGCAGACGGTGACATGGCTGATAACGCTTGGGGTATTGGAATCTCCGAAGAAGACCATTTCAGACCCCGAGGGCTTCCTCCAGAGCTCACTGAAGGATGGAGTAGTCCTTTGCAGACTGTTGGAGCGCCTCAGCCCGGGCTGCACGGACAAAGTAAGAGACATATTTCACTAAGCTAACCCATACACCCCCGCTTTCCTAGATACACAAGACCGCCCTTACAGCGTGTCTGTGCGCTGTCCACTGGTCCATGAGCCGATTTCATTTGTAGGTCACAGCAGCCTTGTTATTGTCTACATCAGCTCCATAAGCCCCGCATAAGCAGCGAGATAGAAATATGGAGGCCGCTATTTCAGCTGCGTGTTGATCACAGCAAAATATCAATAATGAGACAAACATACAACAGATACGAAATTGGGTCATATAGGCTATAACTACTTGTGTACCGGTCTATGGATCTATTTTGTAGTCTTAACTCTAATAAACCAGGGACTTGTCATGTCGTTGCATGCTATGTATTTTAAGAGCACAGCATTGATCGTCCCAGGATAGATCCCTTTCACCGTGCGAGGGAAAGCGCGTCACAGTACATGGCTGCAGGCGCAGTGGTACATTCAGTCTGAGTGGTATAGGGCCTATACGGAATTATAGGCATTATAATAATAACATTAATAATAATTATAATGATTATGATAATGACAAATCTATGAATGTGTCCTTTACTCAAAGTCCATTCACCAATAGTAAATGTGCATCATTCATCCAACACATTGATAGACACTTGCCACAGCTGCCCTATGGTTGGCTGAAAGACCAAGGCTTCCATTTGCATCAATATCCCCAAAGAATCTGCCAATGTGCACAAAAACACCAGATGTATACTGTGGCTGATGTGTCTTTCCATATAGGACCTATCATAGATCCACAGTTGCATGTACCCCACTGATTTCTGAATACCATTGAGTTTATTATATTAATTATGAGGGAGGGTGTTCGGTTGTTTAACAGTACCTGATTGTTTTGACTTCTTATGTCTTCATCAGAACAAGTTAAGTTTGAGCCTGTGCAGTTTCTGATTTAAAAGGGAGTTTGTCAATATTCCTAAAAAAGGCCAAATAACAGCGCCAATTTTTAGTGTCTCAATTACCACTGTGATCTAGCGACATCCCAGAATAGCTGTCCCAATGATGTTTGCTTTGCTTTGTTCCAAAAAAATATGTGCAATAATCCAAGGTGATAATTCCAGGTAGGATCTTTACCCAAAGTATTAGTAACACTTATGTCCTAAAGTATTCCAATGTGGTTTTGCTGCAAATGGTCGATAAATGAATCTGAATCTGATTCTGATCTAAGGAGGATTTTCTACTCCCGGGTGGATCATCAAGACTATTGGTCCTCCCAATTGACAATCAGTCTGGTAATACATGCTTGTCAGTGGGTGACAGTGGCTCAGTTGGTAGAGCATTGGCCTATGAACCCAAAGGTCATGGGCTTTAGCCCACCACGAGACCTTCTCCACCGACCCTCACTGATGTCTGCTGTCTTTATGTCCTTGGGCAAGACACTTAACCCACTTTGCCTATAAGGAGTGCGGAAGTGATGTTCGCTGCTTGCCTTGATATGTATATGTGCATGTATATGTGTACAGTCGGGTGATTATGTGTTCGTCAAATAAGACCAGAGAGTGTACATTTTACTTATTTAAAGAACCTTCAAAGCTAAACTGGTGTCAAACTGGTTCAATAGAGGGCCAGTGTGGCTGCAGGTTATAATTCCAACCAAGCAGGAGCACATCAGACTCCACCATTTCCTCAAGTCTCCAGGTTAAGACTGGTCTCACTTGAGGAAATGGGTGAAGTGTGCTCCTGCTTGGTTGGAACTAAAACCTGCAGCCAAACCAGGACCGGGTTGACCCCCCTGTCCTAAAGCTTTAACATAAAGAAGAAGACAGAACTAAATTCACCAGAAAGCTGCTGATAAGCTATCAGCCCAACCAAGTTTTTGATATTTTATCATAATTATAATTGACTCTCCAAAGAATTTTGAATGAGAAATGTTACTTCCTGAACCAGGCGGAGCACACCAGCAAGTATGGCATTTGAATCTATAGAAAATACCAAATTTTGCGCTATCCTTCTCAATTGTTTGACCTTTGTGGACATTCAGCTGTCTTCAGGAACAGCTGAGAAAATGAAATTAATACAGTACTTTTATTTAACAAAAGTCTGACCTAAGTGGTATCAAAACATTTTTAAAAAGTGGGATCAGAGTAAAATCTATGGATCCAACCTGGCGCTGCTTTGTCTCATATGAGGTCATTTTAACACTAAAACTCCCATAACAGTCAAATTGACGGCCTTTAGTTTTGTGTAATTACTTAAAATATGTACATTTTTGGTTTTCACGACTTTGTGACTTTTTCTCTTTCTATCTGTATCTTAATTTTGTCATTATTATTATTATTTATTTATTTATGAAATTTGCTTTTACTTTTGAAATGAGAGTAGTTCTACCTTTACCTCCCAGAGAAGAG
>JAPMNZ010949533.1:0-26578 GCA_029875035.1 Pomatoschistus microps | reverse complement strand
ATCATGCTGGCCATCATCACCAAAATGACCCTGACCCAAGTGTCCACGTGGTTCGCCAACGCCAGGAGGAGACTCAAGAAGGAGAACAAGATGACATGGCCCCCCAGGAACAAGGGCTCAGATGACAAAAGATATGATGAAGACGAGGAAGGCTCACAGGAGGATCATATCAAGAGCGAGAACAATGATGACGGTCAGTGTTCATTTAATTATTATCATAATGAATAAAAGTAAAAATTGAATATGCTATACTAGAAAAAAATAACAGTAAAGCTATGAGGAAAAAGATATAGTACGTTACAAATAGAACTACAGATAAAGAAGATTTCCTGTGGAGGTCACAATAATTATATACTGTGAACAAGTTAATTAGATATATCTTATATTGTTGAACCCACAAATAACCAGGTGCTGAGTTGGTATGATTTTATTTATTTAATTAACTTACAATTGTAAGTGAAATCAGGCTCATCTGTAAGATTTCACAATAAACATATAAAATGACAATATATTTTTGTATTATTTCTTTGCAATCCATCAAAAGTGTGCTAACATTATCATCTAAATGTGGTTGTTGAGTATCGGCATTTGAATTAACCCTGCACATATTTGAAATATTATACCTCATCATGTTTTATTTGCAGTTTTTGGAGCCATTTCTGTTAGTTGAGTCTATCATTTTTGTAATGGTTCAATATATTTACCAACTCAGTTAATCCGTATCAACTTCATCATCATTTTCCCAGCCCACATGTTCGTCTAAGGTTCTTGATATTGAGCCTTGTCAAGAGTAAAGAGTGATTGTATTGCACATCCATATCAGATCCAAACCTCTATAATTGACATATGCATTGGTTTGTCAACTACAATGTACTCTGTATGTTCCCTCACAGAGACCAGGAGTCGCCACGATAAGGACCTCCAGCTCAGCGACTTGGATGACTTTGAGGCTCTGGAGTCCGAGAGCTCTGAGTGCGAACTGAAGCATCGCTACCACCTCAACACCCACATGTCCACCACCGAGCTGCCCACCGAGCACCTCATCAAAGACGTGCCGCTCAAACTGCCCGCCCAACTCGAGCAGGATTTGACTAAAAACTGTCTCAAAACCAAGGTTGAGGACTTTCAGGGGGACTCCAGGCAACCGGGCAAAACCTGTTATTCGCAGCAGCAAATTCTCGACGGAAAGCCGCGAATTTGGTCCCTGGCTCAAACAGCCACATCTCTGAATCAGACTGAATTCCCTTCTTGCATGTTGAGATGCCAGCCGCCACCCCCTTCATCAATAAGCCCCTCCCCCAGCACCACCTCGCCCTCCTCTGGGCTGGATACACGGCAGGACTCGCCAGTCACCACGCTGCGGAACTGGGTGGATGGGGTGTTCCATGACCCCCTCTTCAGGCACAGCACTTTGAGCCAGGCGCTGACCCACACTTCGGTTTCCTGGAGCGGCGAGGCTAAAGGCGCCGCCCTGCTGGAGTCAGACAGAAGTGCACTGAGCTTACAGCACCAGGACTCTGCGAAGGACGCTGCCATGAATCAGTTCCCCAAAAGCATGAACAAACTGTTCTGCTCCTAACATAGGGGACACTGTGGACTTCTAAATATTGTACCTGCATCATGTCTCATTTTGAAGCAGAAAACCTATTATTATCAACCGGATTTTTCAGCTTTAAGGCACACACAAACGTATCAAAATGTATATTGGAATTTTACACACTGGATTTAAGCCCCTATATGTTTGTTCTTTTTACGGTGAGCATGCAAAGTTAAATAAAAAAAAAAAAAGATGGAGGCCTCAATAGCCTATTTACATCACTATAAAAAAGGAAGAAAAACAATTCACAAATGCACAGCTCTTGAGGAACTGAAACTGAGAGCATTTCAACTTTGTTCACTGCAAATAAACCTGGTCTTTTTCGTAATTATGTTGTGATTATATGTTGCTGACCATGGTGCTGAAATCCCCACAGTGGCACAGCCTTTTTCCACATTCACATATTTCCACATCCCAAAAGCTGATAATAGAAATGCATTTACTTTCTGTTTCAAACAGGATAAAAATACTTGATAATTGAATCTATCTTTTGGTAATGTAATTTGTTTGGTCAAAAAAAGAACAAGATTGACATCCTCAAAGTAAATGTATCCACAACTATTCTAGTAAGGTCTTTCTGATTGATCCTGCGCTGCAAGAAGCTGCTGTGCATTTTCTGCAATAAGAACCATTGTTCCCTCCATCTCCCGTTCACTTTACGTTGTAAAGTAAACATTTTGTTAAAATGACAATTTCCATTGTTTAATTACACGTAATTGTCAGTCTATTGAACTTATCCGTTTCCTTTCAAGCAGAAAGCAGTCATTTTGATTCAGTGACAGCCCAAAATGAGGCGCCCCAGCCTGGAGACAGAACAATATCAGTATCTAAGATCTGCCTCATTAATTCCCTCTAAACAGGCTGTAATTGGGATGTTCACAGTCATATTTCATGTCAGTCTATTGATTTCCCTTCTGCACCCTGTGATAATATTATCGAAACATTTCAACACTGCCATGATGCGGCTGTCAAAAGGGTAAGTTATTCGCTGCCTATTAATAGGTTCAAAACCGAGGTCTGATGCAAAATCATTGGAAGTTTTGACATTAACCCCCACATCAAGAAATAGGTGTGTTTTTTCCCTTCCTCTTTGACTAGAGAGAGCCCTGACGTGGTGGAAAAGTGAAAAGGGCACGAGAACTCGAATTAGTTGTTGTAGATAAAAGGGCAAAAAGAAAAGAAGTCAAGGGTACTTGACAGTAATGGCGAAAGTGGAGCTCTCGGGGGACTCTGTCTGTCCTATGAGAGGAGGAGGGGGCAGTGATGAATTTTAATGGGAAAAGCGCAGACGATTGAGATCTCCCCCCTGGAAAATGGTGGACTTTGGGGATTTGATACAACACAGATAAAATGTTCTTTTTCTACATGTTGCTTTAAAATATAAAAATATAACATACAGCGTATACATATTTTTGTGAAATACATACAGACATTAAGGGGGAACATTGTTAAAAAAGGAAGGTATTGGCACACTTTCATCTCTTCATGGCCTTGGAGCAAAGTGGGCTATTTAATCTTTCATGGACACTGATAGTAAATTAGGACAGGATTTAAGTCCCAGATGATAATAGAATGTAACCTCTGCATTTAATTAATTTACCATGAAGACATATTGTATTAGAGCCCGGATCAAAGTCGATTTTTATTTGAGTGAAAAAGACGTGCAGTGCAACAGAGGGAAGAAGAAAAGGACACACAGCAGTCGGAGAAGAAGGGGGAGCGGAGGCCAGCTATAACTAAATCATTCAGCCATGACAAATACGAACACACACAGGGAGCGAGATGTTAAATTAACAGGAGCTTTTTACATAGAGACCAAATAAAACTGTAATCAGCCACGCGTTACTTTTCATTAAGCAGCTTTGACAGCAGCATCAGGCCTGAGCCACCCTCAAACGCGGAAAGTGGCAGAGTAAAGGAGATGTGCGCTGGTAAAAAGGGGGCGTCCGGGGGTTGAAATAAACTGCTCCTCAAGCCGAGAGTCATAAGATAATTCCTTAAGCTCCATTAACAACTCTTAGCTGCAGGAAATGGGCTCCCCTGAAAACATCTCCAAATCTAAAAGCTTTATCGACCTGGCAAACCTCGGCTGATGGCTTCTCTCTTTGCACCCCCCTCTCTCTCTCTCTCACCCATCTTTGCCTTCACTCTTTTTTTTCAACTTAAGGGACACAAACGTCCAACTGAAGTAATAGACTTTGACACAACACATTAAATGGGAAATGAGAAAAGGGAGAAGAAAGGGCACTCTTAAACGCCTTTTAAACGATACCAATTAGAGGTTTAAAAGTTGAATAAGATGTAGGCCGGTGGCATTCGTCTGACTGATGGGACGTTTAACTCACTACCTTGCCTACTCAGAGATATCCCAGGTGTTGTATAATGCTTTGAGACCAAGTCGTGTCTGCCCCCGTGACTAAAGTGCCTTCAAACACATGAGCATTGTTTATACCGGTGTACGAGGCCCACACAAAACCCTGACCAAAACAGTGCGATCAGCAGAGCGCGGCCTCCCGAGAGAGTCTGGGTCAGGTTAATACCACTGTGGCCCTGAGCCATAAATATATTTACACATCATTACACACAGCCATGCACCCAAATGCACACTTGACACACACACAGAAGACATACAGAGGATGCAGAGGCACAGTCCTAATGAAACATATCAATGACAAATATTAATGCAGTGAGTGTTTACACGATTAAGCATGCTCACATTCACATCTCTCAGACCATACAATTCCAAGAATCAATGAAATAACCTTTTCTTCAAATTGTATCGCGACACAAAAATACAACATAATAGCCTCAAGGTGTTTAATAATATAATTTGTGATTTTGATTACATCTAAATGTCACTTGAGTTTGCCAGCACAAAAATGAAAACATTGATATTATGCAAAGTCAAAAGAGATGCAAACCAAAAAGGGAGAAGTGGCTCGTCTGTTTGTTTGGTAAATGCCTTGAGTAGATGATTTTCCCTTTGGCTTCAGTCACCCGGACATGGACATTGACTGCCGTTATCCAGGAGGTCAATACATTTAGGTTATTATTTTTAACAGTGTCAGCATGAGCTAGAACTAAAGTTAAGTTAAACAACAATATTGTGAAGTAGTCCTTTTCACGACACCCAAATGGCCTTAAAATGACATTATTCATTCACTCCATACTGGGGGGATGAACTTCTGTAGCCATAGCTGCCCTGGGGTTGACTGACATAAGCAAGGATACTATAATATCTGCCATCAGCGCCTCCTACCTCCATCAACTATTTGAGATAATAATGTACATGCAGACAGGGAGCGTATAACTTCTAATTTCCAAAATAATTTCAAAGTCTGTATGACCTCAGAAGAATTATCTGACACGTTTTTGGTTTGACAAAAGGTCAAGTGGTCCATCATGGGTCATCACAGCCCACTTGACATGGTCTGGCTTCTCAGTCAGAATCCTGTTCCACAACATTTGTAGGTGCTTGAATAGACTAACAGTATCTGAAAAGTTTTAGACCAGACCTCACTATTTCTGAATGAACATTAACTAACACATTTAATTGATGAGTTTTTTGTGTGATTTATTTTCACTTCAGTATTTTAGCACAAGTCAAGGGCCACTCTCATACTTCTCCCCTGCACTTTGCAGTAGTTCGCAAGAAGTGTTAAAGTCATAGAAGTAATTGCTAAAGGTCAAAAGAGATGGTGTTTTACCAACACATTTGTGTTTATCATTCAGGGCAAATCAATACAATATTGTAGTTTTAAAGAACAAAAGCCAGGGGAGACTTAACGCTGACCTTTGCTTCCATTTTCACTTGTGTTTGTGAGGGACCACCAAACATACAAATGAGGCTCACGAGTTTCTGCTACAAAAAAAGACTTTAAGGCTGTGCAACCTGAAGAATACTGAAGTTTAATGTTATTTTTCCCAAAAATAATACATATTTTCATGAATATGCATAAACAAGTGTAAAAATAAAAAATAAAAAAAATCAATGAAAGCCAAACTTCTTGGCTTATAAACGTTTCATTTCCAGGTGTTCTGCTGTAGCCAAAATGAAGGGTCTAAAATAGCATCTCTAACAAGTCCCACAGAGATGGGCGCAAAGACACCATGAGGGCCCACTGCTTCTGGGCTACACCATGTAGTGTGACGACTCAGTAACTCCAACAGGTCCACTTTAGACTTTCGGAGAGTTTTGAGAGACAACCTGGCCAACTGTGAGGTCGTGCTCCGTTGCCTCGGCAGATTTCCCGTCGGCCACATGTCTCAATCAGCCATAATGTCCAAGCGGCTCCTCTTCACCTGCTCTCTCCCCTCTCCTCACCACTTTTAGGGTCTGTTCAGACCCAGTCCTCAGGTGGGAGAAGGGGTATTCATTTGGCTCCAAATTTTGATGAGTTAGCCAAGCGATATGGTTTTCAGCCTTTTTTCCTTTAAATAATGGTTTAACTCAGTGTACAAGCTGTACATTCTGCTGACAATCCAAAGAGTGAAGGAGACAGGCTTTTGTTCTCAAACTTGTAACGGCACACAGCAATGGTAGCGGAGTTTACAGTCCACAGACTGTCAAGCTAACTGGACGTTTATCATGAATAAGACCATTGGTTTAGCTTTTCCTACAACTGTCTGCAGAATGTTGAGAAACGAAGAAGCAACTTTCTTCAAAAAGGAAGACAATTACCAGGCACTCTTTGTGCAAGTGTTCTCTGGTTGTCATAGCTCATTTACAAGCATACACAGCATGATGTTCAAAAAGGAGATAAAAACATGGTGTGTTCTTCAATTCCTTTTTGACTGTATTTTAACTTTTTCACTTCTATTACAACTACACAACCCTGAAGTCACATTTTTGTATAGTGGCCCAAAAATGTGCTTTTGATTCCTGTCACACGGAAGAGTGTGTCCTTTTTGTTGAGGAAAATGTCTAAAGGAATACAATTAAATATACGTATATAGATCTGCCAACATATATATACAAGTACAAGTTAGACAGAAAAGCCTGTTCCATCCCCTGGTATGGCCCCTGATTTGGAGGTGGGTCCCTGCATAAGCAGCGTGTGGGTGCTACAGTGCTGCGGCTGACTGACCTGGCTGCTCATTAAGGCGGTGTGGCGAGCCCATTGGCCTGCTCCTGTAATAGGACTCTGTTCTGTGTCAGAAACACTTATTTGCTGCACAGCCATCAAAGAACATTAACATTCACGACAGCCCATCACAGAAGGAGGGAGAGGGGGGTCAGAGGGTCTGGGTTTGCCCACTGCCCAGCCCAAACACACATGCAGTACATTTCACAAGTGTACATCTGCATTCTTTACATACATTACTCTCAGTTTGACACAGAAACACAATACACACTGCAAAACAACATGTGTGTGACAGGCGCATACCCCCACACACACATACTTCTTATATTCACTTTTCATTTTCTTAACACAACACCCATCTCTCACATTCTCTAAGAAACATGCAATCAGTCCTCAACGGAAAGGTCACATTTGCAATGCAGGTGACTCTGAGCAGAGAGCAGGCACAAGGTAATTGGCCGGTGGGACGGGAAGCACTAATACCTCTCCTCAAAGATAATATGATGGATGGGGAAAGCTGAGCATCAGGATAATTAGATGTGTTTAGGGGGAAAAGCGCAAGTCAAAAGTGCCCTCACTTTTGGAGAGTGCTCATGAAGAGGACAGAAGAGGGGAGCCGCAGTGCTGAGGTTAACAGGGTCAAGTAAGGCTCCTGGCATTTCTGAAATCTAAGACACCGTCATTTCGGCAAGAGGTGCATTGTGGTTAGAGATATAGCCTCTCTGTAATAAGGTTAGGAATTTCTTAATGTAAATAATCATAATTATGACATCTACATGCATCATTTGGTGACTCCCTTTCTTTATTCGGACGGCACGGTGGCTGAGTGGATAGCACTCTCGCTTCTTAGCAAGAAAGGCCTGCGTTCGAATCCCGGTCAGAA
Organism: Pomatoschistus microps; assembly: GCA_029875035.1. Classification (NCBI taxonomy): domain Eukaryota; kingdom Metazoa; phylum Chordata; class Actinopteri; order Gobiiformes; family Gobiidae; genus Pomatoschistus; species Pomatoschistus microps. The sequence goes on along the minus strand of JAPMNZ010949533.1, from coordinate 19,014 downwards.
CATGTCTTTCTGACTGGAGTTTGCATGTTCTCCCCGTGCCTGCATAGGTTTCCTCTGGGTGCTCCGGTTTCCCCTACCTCTAAAAACATGCACACTAGGTAAAATCCTCCAGCTTCAGCAGTCCTGACCAAGCCGAGCATAAACATCTGGAGATGGGTTCCCGGGCGCTGTACTACGGCGACCACTGCTCCTGACATAAGCCCTAGCGGCATCAGGATGGGTCAAATGCAGAGGATGAATTGCCCAACAGGGATTAATGAAGTTGGAAACTGAAAATACTTTTAAGAGTTATGTTATGTTGTTTATATCAAGGACAAAAACGTTGCATTAACATACTTGCAACCATATACTGTAAGCCGATGATGACATGTGAGACTAAAATAAAGTGTATTATTTCTGTTTATTGCTCTGTCAGGCATCAGGGCTCATGACATCAGAGCCGATGGGGTGGGGAAGAAGAAGTTCCAAAGTTTATTCTTTTGAATAGCCCTTTGATTCTTCCAAATGACCCAAACTGAGGAACTCCACGACCAGCAACTAACTTAGAACATCTTGAACCAAGGTCTGAACCTGTAGCAGATCAGTTATATTTCTTGCTTTAAAAGAATGAACTTCAACTCCAACAGCTTTCTCTTAGCAGTTTACCTGTATTAATTTGACATCTAAAACCAGGCAAGAAGCCAAACAAACTCGAGCAAGCTCTATGGACATGAATTTAGAGACAAATATTTTTTCTAATTTAGGCATGGCAAGGCAAGTTTATTTGTATAGAACAGTTCATACACAAGGAAACTCAGCAAAACAAGATTACACAAGGCATTAAAATGGTAAATAATTACAATATATTAAAAAGAATAAAGACAAAATCCCTAGTTGTATGCACAGTAAAACAGAACTGTTTTAAACATGGGTTCGAACATTGTCAGAGAAGAAACCGGTCTCACATTTTAGCAGTTTATGTAAAGGATATACAAGAGCCAATCAAGAGCGAGGTTGGGCTCATCTCTAACATAAACCATAAATTTATGTTTAATCAGTGGCACAGGCCTCAACTTCATGAAATCAGCCAGAGCTATGAAAGCCTGCTGCCTTATGTAGTTCTCGGTTGCAGGCATTGGCCGAAGAAGCAGCGGACTAACCCAGAGACAACTTAAACAGACCTCAGGGGCGGGAATCTGGAACCAGATCTTGAGATAGCAACAACGAAGCAACCAAAGAGCCAATCAGGATGTTTGCTAGCCAAAGCCAAATTTAGGGATCGGTCAGCTATTAGGGATCATATCTGGATTTACAAACACAATAGCAAAGAAAAAACACCAGGATCATGTGGAGCAGGAAACCACGTATCTGTAATCTAAAATAGAAACAACAGTGCCTAAACTCACAACAGTGGTTTACATTTCAATGTAAGTGAATGGAGCCAAAGTAGAAACACTTTTGCTATCCATCCCTTTAGTCTACCCAGAACATTGAGAGTGGAGCAGAAGCTTCCGAAAGGATAGAATGAATGTGCAGTGTTCCAGTGTGCTAATTGAAGTGGGCCAGCTGTGGTGAGAGGAAGCCCTTTAAGACACATGTATTATTTAAAATGTATGGATGTGTGGATCTCTGTGCGTGTTTGCTTTCTTCATTGTTGGAACAAAGAATACATTTATCTTTATTAAAATAGCCAACAAACCCAAATTATCAATAATTCACATTTTAATCGTCGTTATGACTAATTCAAGACTAATCACTGACACTGTTTTGGGAAAGATTTGAATACATTTATAGCATAGGCCCAGAAAGGGGGACAAATCTGCATGTTTACAGTACTAGTCGATCCCAGTGTGTACTTGTTCCTCTCGCTGAATTAAAATACAACATTTGTTGGCAATACATACTTTAATTAATTTGGGTTTTAAAATTAAATGGTTTTTGATCATCAATCAATTTTTTTCATCTGCAGAGACTTCACAATTTCCAAATCATGCAAATAATGATTCTGCTCTCCAAGCCCAAACCTCTTTAAATTATCATTACTATTTGGATTTCAATATTTAAATACTTGAGTCCATTTTGTCCATGCATTAGTGCAAATGAACAAAATTGCAATAGTTATATTTCAGCTGATAGTCCATAGAATTTAACTTCCTCTCCTCTAGTGCAGGTTTTTGCCATTATGTGCAAATAAGATTAGCAGGGTGTATTTTCTCAGGTCTCACTGGTGAAACAGTAAAGCCTGGCTGTGTCTATAATTAGAGAGAGATTATAACATGACCGTTGCCAGCAGCCACAGCCAACTGACATCTGTGCGACTCTGGCCCTATAATCTGTGAATAATGCTGTGAATATGTGCAAAACCTTAGCTAATGTTTGATGAAAAGCCTTGCCAGGAAAACAAACTTTTTATAGAATTCCCAAAGTATCCAAGGAATTTTCTTCAACCAAAAGTTCGCTTTAGAATGTAGATAAAGAGTCTAACGGTATGGAGCTAGTTAGTGCTTGAACTCTCCCAGTGTAAACATGCACCTTGGTGAACTTGGCAGGTGTCTCCTGCCAGGATCTATTGTGCTGTGGCCTGCACTGTTTGATTTTGCCGCCATCGATATCCTGTTTGTTCAGTCTGCATAGGAATAATCACTTAAGTCAATGTGTGAGTTTTAGGTTTGTGGGTCACTTTGATTCAATGTTACCATTTAAATAGCAACAAATGTTACCATTTAAATGGCAAAGATCTGGGATTGCGATTGTGTTTTATAAATATTTTTTTATGTGAGGACCAAGGGCTTTACTACACAAAGACATTTTGAAATAATTACTGCATAATTACCAAGGGTTGAATAATGTAATTACTGACAATCACGTCAAGTTGTTAATACCCATTTTTTATTATTAGTGAGTATTTATGTTTTTAAAAGCATGCTTGTGGACGAATGACCATCGTCATTTTTCCACTGATGTGGGACAGTGGTTCCCTTTTCTCCTTCACTCTGACAGTTACTAAATAATAGAAGAATTATGGGTATTTTATTCAGCAATGTTTCACGCACAGTTTCACACAAATTTCCGCTCAGAGCGCTTTTCTAACTGACTGAAGATTCTCCATTGCGGTTTGTTAGTCTCACAGCTCGCACTTGCACACTCTCACTCTCACAATTATATTTTATTGAATGCTATTGATTTGTCCCACTGTTCAATTACATACACAAAAGTCGAGCAGATGGATGTTTGTAGTAATTAGGGGCTATTCTTTGTGTCTTGCCCAATACTAATTATGTGTGGCTGATGCAGTTTGGGATCCTCCCGGTTTGAAAATGGAGAGATAGAATCAGGACATGCACCAGTGGACATGGTGGCGCTGGTCGTGTGAGTGTCTGAGAGCATGGATACTCTGCCACAATGAGGCCTATGGAGGATAGCCTTAATAAAATACTTATGACTGCGATAAAAGAGAAAAGAAACAGTGTTTGTCTCATCCCATTGTCCTCCCAGCGTGTAATGCATTGTGTTTGGTCACTGATCTTTTTTTCTCTCTCTCTCCTCATTTAAGAAATGTGTATTAGCCGAAGAAGCTCAAAGATCTACTGCAGGAAACTAAATGTCATGGAATAATCGTAAAACAGGACGAAGTAGAAAATAGGGTTTGCATAGGTAGTAGTTAAACAGTAGTGTGAATAAATTCATGAATGAATTGCTTTTGATGTGCTTTTGTATTGATTTTCAGAGATGATCTTATCAGCATTTATTGTAACAGGAAAATGTTTGAGTGGAACTTTTGGATTTTCCTTGGTATTCTTTCCTGGTCAAATCTGAATATGCAACACTTACAAAACAGAAATAACAAAACAATATGAAGAACCTAATTATTCTGGTCTCACTGAGCAACTTAAACTGAATTGCAGTGCCCTGAACAACAAAAAACAATTTGTAGTGATTCAGATGAAAAGAAGCACTCTTTACTAAAGTACTTTAGAAAAGCCAAAGTATTCTCTGACTCAAAGTTTTCGCTGCGGTTCAAGTGTGAACCTGTGATGTCTAAACTTCAAAAAGCTCCTGTTTAAAACCTAGGAGCTGGATCAAAGTCAGAGAATTGCTCTAATTATGGGGAGGTTCCTTTAACTTTCTCCTCCGCTGATCGCTACATGCTTAAATCTGCCATCTATCACAACAGCCCGCTTTGATAATTACATGCCAGAATGACTAAAAACTCCCCCATGTGTGAGGTATTACATCTTGAATGACATGCCAACTCACCTTAAAGACTTTTTAACAAGGTAAGTCGGGAGTCTGCCTCTCTTTCCACACTGGCTCAGCCTTTAATTCGGCAGCACTTAATTACAGTCTCTCATAATCCTCACTCTCATTATTTTCACTAAACAAGTTCGCTGTGAAAGCCACTATGGCAGCGTGCCATCTCTGTCATTCTCCCTGACTCTATCTCCGTGCAGTGTGCAAGTCTGCTACCGACAGGCTGCCACTCACCCAAACAGATAATTAACTGATGTAGCACACTCCGAAAGACTTATTTATTTATTTATTTCAACAGATCCTGAGGGCGAGAGCCGTCCCCGGGTTTGTTTTGTCAGGCAATGGAAATTAGACTTTACAAGAGGAAGGGGAAGGTTGATGGGCCAAATGCCAAGTGGAAAAGTCTCTAGTGAGTTCTTTGATGAGACGTTGCAGATCTCTCCGGGCTGAAAGGGATGGCACTGGCAGATCAAGTGTTAAATGTGGGCACGCTTGTCAGCCTGTTTAAAGGTGTGCTGGGTTCGGTTAGCTTGTTTCGTGAGCGCTTCCACGTTTTGTACACTTTTACACTGCATGTCCAGAGAGTGCATTCGCATGCGGGTGTTGGATTTATTCAGTTCCAGTTTCTAAATGGCACCAAATTAAATGTAACATGTTCTAGCAGGCAATAAATCACTGGTATTATATTTTTAGGTATCCACTTTGGATGAATAAAAAAGTCAAATATTAAAGGTGTGAGCTGCAACTAATTTTGATTATTGATCAATCTCATTGTTTAGTTGTTTAGAACGTGGGTATGTGATTTGTATCAACATTTGAGAAGTTTAAGTGAAACTGCATAGAGGACCTTCTAATATTTATACACATATTTCCAAGCAAATCTATTTCATAATTTAAATCAAGAGATCCTTTATTTGTCCCACAGTGGGAATTTTCAGTGGAGCATCACAAGTTACTGAATAGTATAGGACTGAGGAGCACACAAACACAAAATAAGTGAATATTAAAGGTATATAGGAGGATTTTTCCATAGTTTTGGAAGGAACTGCCTTCCCCACTTTTTTAACAAAACCCTCTGGTCTTATTTGACGAGCACGTATCACCAGAATGATTGACAATTGGAGGACCAATAGTCTTCATGATCCACCCGGAAGTATACAATGGCACAAATCTATACTTGAATTAAAACATCTTTATCTTCCGATTAATAAACCTCAAAATATATACAAATAAATAAATAAGTATTGATATAGTATTAACCTTGCTGGAATATACTCTAATGCAATAAAATGTATACCTATAGATTCCTCTGGCTACAATCTTCGACATGTTTTGTTATCAGTAGTACAAGGTATTTGCTCAAGAACGGTTGATACTTTAATGTATGGCACTATATTAGATCTGCCTTTTCAACAAAAAAAACTGCTTTTAAAGGGCAAATTGTAAGCATTTAAATTATTTGTCGTGTGCCACTTATCTGTTAATTCGTATGGCACAAATGTTGCATCTACTTCTGCAAATCCTATTTAATCTTTTTTTTTTTATCTAAAATATGGCTTATTTCATGAGAGGATATGTAGTGGGTAGAGGCAGGCATCTATCCTATCCACATTGAAAAAGTTAAATACTTAACTTTGACAAAGTTAAGTATTTTCTTTTATAGTACAAAGGAAAAAAAGCTGGATTTAACAAATAGTTCTTACTACAGAAATGTCGTTTAAAGAGGTCACAAGTTCACAGAGGTAAAATCTCAATGTCCTCAGAAAGATTTACAGTGTGTTTCTGGGGATAAAAGAACAAACATGTGCAGTAGATACTGTGGGAACAGGTGCACCTTCAGGGATGTTCTCTCAAACAGGTCTGACCACATTTCGAGCTTTGGGGCTTTTCCCCCCTTTCATCTCTCTTTTACAAATTACAAAACCCTCTAAACCACACAATAACAACTGTAAACGTGTCACTTTTTAACGTGCTAACATCAACATTGTTTTGCCATTCAAAAATGCAGATTAGACATTGCTGAGTGTGTGTAATACCACAAGTACAAACTAAAAAGGTTTGCATGAACACGTTTTGCGAGTGTAAAGCAACAGTGACCTCTATGGGCTTCAAAGGGAAGTGCATATGTAGGCTGCACAGAATGAAAAATATACTGTAATAGTAATAATGTCCACAGAAAGAAACGAAGATCAAACATGATAATCTCATATTACAACCAATTTAACAACCATACTTTGGAATATAGTGTTTTTTCCATATGACATTTAATCTGCGTATGAAGATTTGTTTTACTTTTTAATGTTGTTAATTGTTTGGTCGGTGTTAACCTTGACCAGTTGCAATGCATTTTGTACTTTTCTCACAGCCTCGAGGCAATACAACGTTCAGAATGTGTGTCTACGTCAATCAGTAGACTATCCATCTATCTGTCCATCATCCCGAGTGTCTTTATGAGGGAGAGTCTGTCTGTCTGTCTGCCTGTCACTGGTGGTACTAGTTTGCTGGAGGGGAAACATCCGCGTATTTCTGCTTGACCGTACAACTGCCCAGCTCTTAGACCACCTCTGCCTCTGCCTGGACCCTCCGTGGACCCGGCGGTATGTGCGTTACGCCTCTTTGTGTGTCTATGTGTGGAGCCGACAAGGCAAGACAACATGTGACCAGTTGGACAGTGATTTTGGAATCTGTTTCAGCCTCAGGTGACTGTCAAGCTGTCAGAAAAGCAGGTTGGTTTCAGGCCGAGATGTAGCTCACCATGTTTATATTTGCAGTTATTTTCCCCTTTGAGTGCTAACATCTTGTTGACATCCAGATACACATTCTGCAGACTGGGCGGGTAAATAAGTCACACAGCTCCAGCCTTCCTTGAGGAATATATGCGCCTATAACACCTACAGTACAAGTCTATGCAACCATACTTTTATACCTGAAAATATTTCGTCTATTCCCGTTCTTCATTTATGGCAGTTAACCAACTTTTCAGTCATTATAATAGTCAAGCAATACAAAAAATCTCAAATTTGAGGATTAGAATTGCAATCAAATGTTTATGCTGCAAGATGTGAACCTCTCCCAAAAAATCTTTATTGAACAGAATTGGCATCTAAATGTGTATGCATTTTATTTAATGCAAATCCCTCTGATGTCTGAAAATCTTGAAGTTTAGAGCCTCTGGGAGTGTTCATTTAGCTTGTCAAAAGTATATGGTTCAGAAATGTACTCTATATGGCTGAAATGTACTCTACAAATTGGCATATTTTCAACAGAAGAGACACAGAAATATTTACTTCTGACACATGACAAGACGATGTACAAAAGTTTAATTACAGACATTAGTCACAGTGAATTGTTTTTTGTCTTTTGAAACTAACTCTAAACTCTTTTTTAATTGAAATCGTATTAAAACTTAAATTACCTTAATATTGGATACATTTTCAACTAATGTAATCAACACTCTGCCAACTAATTGAATGACTTTGAAGCAGCCCTAGGACATTTTTTTATTAAATGCCATGTACAGTGTTATCTCCACTATCCATATATTCTATCAATGTACAGATCATATTTCCCAGTGAGTTTTACCAAAATCTTTCACTCAACTGAAGGCTTTGGATTTTTGCATGGAAAATGTTAATCACAGCAACACAACAAAATATGGAACAAGCTTGCATGTCCACGACACAAAGTTTTTGTTTGGGCCTTCACAAAGCTTGTCCAGAGTCACAGGAGGAAACAATCACTACAAACCATTGTTTGCCTGTAAACATGAGGCAATATGTGCCAGAATTTGGCTCACGTCACTTCCTATGAGATAGATGATCAAATACACTGACAATGGAACCAAGATCGCAGAGACGAGAGGATTTACATCTGCTCTGCTAATCAAAGCAGAGGCTGTTACAGTAGTTTGTCCGTGTGTGGATTTGTGGCCCCAATTAAGTCTCCCGTTACTATGCGCTGCCTGAGAAACACCTATGGGAACTTTGAATAAAAAAGCATTGGAAACACTTTTTACACAATGGCAGAATTACGCTCAGAGCTGGATTCAAAACAAATACATATTGCCCCTTACACAGCTGTATTCACGTGCACATGTGATCACAGAGAATAGACCGGATTACAATATTTTCCCATTTAGCCAGATTAGACAAGATCAAAATATTTCCCATTTCCGATGCCAGTTTTCTGCTGTCTCAGGCCGGCTTTTCAAACAACACAAGGTTTTATTGTGGGCAAATTCCTGTCAAATTCATTGTGATAAAAATACAGGAACCCGTCTGGTATTCAGGCCACTTTACTCTGGCTGGAGCTAAGCGGTTTATGCAGTAGTAACACAGGCCATAGTGGAAAAACAACAGCATCTTTTTAATTGTGCTGTTTGAAATTGTTAGCAGACCACTCTTCCCCAGTCCGACAGATTATAGAGCTGTGAGGAGATGCCGGGGTGGCTCGGTCTGTGTTGTCACTGGATCAGCTTAAACTTTGCACGGCGAGCATGGCAGCGCGCGATAACAACCCCAGCGATTGTTTGCAGTGCGGAGATCATGCAACTACAGGCCGGCCCCTCCAAAGGCATGTGTGTAGTGCATGTGTTCGTCCATGTCCAGCGGATTTCAGCTTGTTGTTCCGTGTTGGGAAGTGTGAGATAAGAAGATGCACAGCGAAGCACACAGTGAGAGAAAGAGAGAGGGAGAGAGGAAGGTACTTATGTGAGTCTGTGTGTAATCCATGCAGCCAAGTTTTGGAAACAATATAATGGATGGATTTTCGAGACAAGAATGGCAGTGATGTTGACTTGTCCTTGTAGATAAAAAATGCATTTGGGTGAAGAGCTGCATGATTAATCACATTCTAATCAAAACTGCATTTTTTGTGGTTGCAATCAGTGAATTGCAAAGATGACAATTATTTAGGTTTAAAGATAAGCAAAAATATAACTTGAATTTTGGAAAATGTATCTTGATTTGAGGGTATTTTCAAGATTTGTCAATGGAACAAGTTTCCAAATGACCAAATTATGTGCTTTTCCAAATGGAACTCGCTTGAATTTTCTATTTTTTCTAATAATTGCATATTAGAAGTATAACAATTTAAAAAGTTGCCAAAATTGTGCCATCCTTGGGTGCCTCTTCTAGTTTCCGCTTATATTTTATTATTTTGTTGTATTAGAAATAACATGAATTCAAATTGGGCCTTTTAACAATATATCATATATTTTCTCTGTGAAATTCTCCACCCTATATGTGAACTTAAATTACAATAGTGAGTCTAAATTCTAATTTAAGAATCCTTTCCAATAAAAGAGGAATGACTTTCATGATTCTTCGCACAAAACTCACAAAAACGATGAAAGAACATATGGAAGCCTGTGATACATATTTGATGTGTTTTAGACTGATCAGCTGGAGTCAAATTGGTCAAGACACAAAGCTTTTAAAAATTAAAAACAAAGACCAGGGCCTGGATCTAAGAGGGGCTGTTGAAACGAGGTCTGTACACATCAGGCAAATTAACCTTTTCTACATTTAAGAGCTGTTTGGAAGAGACATGCCAAGTCTGTCACCTCTGGCATTCAGATGAGAGTGGAGGGAAAGTGAATAAGGAGAGGAAATGAGGAGGAGGGGACTGAGGTTAAAGCTCATAAATATTATAATGGGAGTGTTTTATATACCATAGGTACTTTACATTAAGGCCAGGCTGTCAGAGCCATGTCAAGTGTGAGATATATGTATGCAAAAGTATTGACGATTCACTGAAGGGTTTCGCTTTATTCATAAGGCAGTTTGAGAGGAAACTTAAGTGACTATTACTGTCAGCGAGCTCATAATAATATTACAATGAGTTTAAAACCAATCGAAAAGCCAAAAAGACAAAACATATGCAAAATTGACACAAAAGTGACATTTAAGAAGGGATTTAAAAAGAAGATACTAATGGCCATCCTAAAACGTTCAAATCACCAGTTCCTTGCTCTAAAATTGGATTTATCATTAGTTTTCACACGCCTCTGTCACGACTTTAGATCAACTTTTTCAGACAGAAAGGTAAAGAGATGTGTTTTAATTAAATTGAAGGCGCTATGTTTATAGCCTCATAACATTTTACTTTTTACATCTGTATGAATATATATTAAAAAAATAAACATAACCAGCAGTGAAATGTAACTTGGTGCTTCAAAACTGGTCAATAACATATTCAAGTACATTTTGAAGCTCACTGTACAGGGTCATATAGATCTAATATGTATTCATAGGTGAGATCCTAGAAGTTGTACGTGTTTTTAGTGGTATAGGAGAGGCTGGAACACCAGATGAAAACTTATCCAAGGGGAGAACATGCAAACTTCACACAGAAAGGGTACAGGAGTCAAAACAAAGGATCTTTTTAACTGCAATGTGAAAAAATCTTTTTATTGGCCTTGGGTTTTTTGTTACTTGGAATTAAAACATAACAAAATATAATAAAGAAAATTCTGCAATGTAAAAAAAAGAAAATTCAGCACAGTTGAACGTACAATTTAAAAGGCCTTAAGTCTCATCGCCCTGATTGTTGAATGCCATTATACTCTTCACCAGGCGAGACGTTTTAACATACATCAATTCAGTAAGAAATGAAATTGATATTAATATTTTCAAAGGGCTGGGAAAAAACCTTCCAAAGAGCAGTGGGGTGATGCCTATTAATGCCCGTCCGCCCGACAGCAGCGTGGGCAAAGGTAGAATGGGCAAATGACAAGCGCCCCAAAAAAGTGAACGAGCAACACTTGAACGGTTTCAACTACAGCTCCCCTCAAGCATGGCCGTGCTTTTGAAAAGGAGGCGAGGGGAGTTGTCTGCGGACTGACGCAAAGCTGTGTGGACAGGCAGGTAATAGGAGGCCGAGGCGTGGAAGGAGAGACAGCCATGGTGCAATCATGAAAATAAATGCAAATGGAGGCATAGGGGAGCCCAGGCCCAAGAGCACAGAGGCACAGATCTGGAACTCAGGGCCAGCTTCAGTCTGAGGATGCTGCGTTTCTTTGTTATTTTTTTGCACAGGGAAAATACAATTGTTTGGATGCATCTTCAAAATTATACAATATATTATTTGTCTTTGATTACCTCAAACAAGCGGACTAAAATTAAATTATAGTTCGTGCAAAGAGTAAACATCCACATACATGCAATTTAAGCCTTATCATTAAGGCTATATAATTAAGGCTATATAATTAAGGCTATATTGTTAAGGCGTATTTCATTTAAATAATCTTGTATAAAAAACAATTGTGAGAAACATCAAGATGTGAGCTAATCCATGACGAGGGCGTGGCTACATGATACCGAGTGGCCCATCTGAGGACATGCAAAAGAAGACGATCCCTTCAAATATATATTGTTTTGTTGAAATTGTCTACTGTCATTCATTGAAAGCTCTGAGTAAGAACATGAACACAAAAAATTGAAAGAAAAGCACTCGTTTTTCCACATGGTCTGAGAGTACCCAGAGGTCGTTCAGTTCCGGTGATCTGTTTGTCCTCCTGTCGTGCCTGGTCCTTCCTTCTGAATGACTTATCTCGGTTCGGACCGAACAGTGCAAATTAAAGAGTTCTATGGCAGGGCCTACACCGGTAGAAAGATGATTCTCGGAAAGTGGCAATCATGTACAATCTAGCTCCAAGAAATTCAGCAGGTTTTTTTAATATACATTGATATGCATAACAACCTACTTTGGATGTCCAACATAGTGGAAAGTAGTAAATCCATAAGTGAATTAGAATTTTAACCCTCAGTAAATGAGTGTGTCCAAACGTATATACATGTATATATACACTAAAGTTAGTAGTAAATGAGTGTGTCCAAACGTATATACACTAAAGTTAGTAGTAAATGAGTGTGTCCAAACGTATATACACTAAAGTTAGTTTGGAGTGTGTTGCCAATCAGCCATGCAGAGCCTCCATGTGGCTCTCACCTGTCCCTGCTCCCCTCTTTATCGCACCACAGGTCTCAGCCTCCTGCAGCTCTCAACATCGCGGCTTGTGCTTGTAGATGAATAAAACAGGAAATAATTAAATTTGGATGAAATCTCCACAGTTGGAGGCAGGTTATGTCTCATTAGAGCCTTTATTATTGATCAGATTGAAAGCCTCTGTAGCACCAGAGCCAAACTGTTACTCCCTGGTTCCCTCTTGTAATTGCACACAGCTACTTGATTAACAGCTAATTGAGTGTACTTTCAGACACACCATCAGCATGTTGACAAGTGCATTCTAATAAGAGGGCTATTTTAAGTAGTCATAAAGTTAAAGCTCCTCATAGTAATCTCAGAAGTTCCTTTGTATGTCCTAAACTTTTTGTGTATTGATGGTGAGTCTCTTGCTTAAAGCAATAATTTTTCAAAGCAAAACTAAAACATATGACATGTTTTACTTTTATACCAGAGACTATCACTAGATGGCAGATTCAGGATGAAAAGAATCACTATAATGAAGTGTCCCAACCAAGAAAAAAGGGGAAGACTAAACCGCGATGTGTTGTTTTATCATTAAGCAAATACAATGGGCTTGGCAAGGCTTATATCGTTCGTGAATTCAGAATAAAACTTTCCTTTAAAACAGAGCCTCAGGATGTTATAATTAAAAATTCACGAGACGCCAAGTGCATCTTCTCACTTGTGTGTTCAGACAATAAAAAATTAACACAAGAAATAATTAATTTTGATTGTGACTGGAGCACTAAGACTTGTGTTGTGCATGTATAACTTATTTATAAGCAATGCAAATTCTCGCCTTCTCTTACATGAAAAATAATGTAGCTTCTATGTACTATGAATTCTGAAATACTTCCAACTTATGTTCTTGCATGATGTGATTACAATGTGCCTATGTACTCCTCGTGCCAGTCCACACAAAATGAGAATTGCATTTATTTTGACTTTGTCTTGAGTCATTTAATATGCATTTGACCAGAGGTAAACAAGCATCTAGCAGGATTTCACTTTGTAAGTATTAATTTGTACCTTTCTGCCTGGCATGGCTTATTGTCACAATATTGTAAACATCTAAGCGTTTGTTTTGTTGTCTGCTTCTTGGCAAATCACTACCAGCAGAGCATGCTTCCGATTTAACTGTCATTTAGTCTAATGCGGCATCCAGTTCACTTGTTTACATGATGTTTCTCTGGCTTTTCCCACTCCGGCGAGTTGTTTGTCTGTATCCTCAAGCAATAAACAAATTGATCTACAGTTACTGGAACACAGCACGACTTATTTATATGATGAGAGTGAAAGAGCATTTCATTTCAAGACCACTTGATATCCTCTGATGTGAAACTATTAAGCCATTATCTATTTTGCAAACAACAATAGAAATGGGCGTTTTGTATTGGGATGGATTTATTGTTTTTACTTGAATATTGCGATGTCAAGAATCACAGTTTTAACAACATTCTACGTACAGGCAATGTGGAGATAATATTATCACAGATTTTCAGTATATTTTCCAAATGGGCCATCATTTTATTTCCTGATCAACAGTTATCAGTAAAGCTTTACTAGTGTCCACCTGAATATGAGAAGTCCCTTTTCAAAACTTCAATTACAGCACATACTAAGACTTGGCACATTTTTACCACACTAAGGATGCGTTAACTCTTTAGTCCCAAGTGAACCAGAGAAAAATAAATCAGACAAACCACTGTATTTGATTTTAAATAACTTAAAATTTGAGAATTGTATATTTGTGTTTAGTGTTTTGTGTAGGTTTGGTTTCAATGTTATTCTATTGTTTCATCTGAAACAGTGAACAAGGGTAAAACTGACTAAAATGACGACTGGAGGAGAGCACACTTGTTTGGTGGTTTCACATCTAAACAGATTATTGCCTTAATTGGTTTACTTAAAGTGAACTCTGGTTCACTTTGGAAAGGAGTGTGAGCGCAGAAAGTCCAGAGGAGGTTGCAACCTGTGTCTTCACCTCAAGATACAACTTTTTGCCCCGGTCTATGAAGCTCTCTTTGAGTTTAGCATTCACAGACACCAATAAAGCGACATTCTACTCTGTGCTTTTTAAAGAAACAATTAACTTCTCCCAGAACTAAAACTATGTTTCTTATTATGGGTCAGTTTTGAAATCCTAAACCTAAACCTCTCTGAAAATACGTTATCAATCCATTAACTGACTTAATAGTGCTGGAAGTAAAATTATTGTTTCACAGTTTCAGCTCTAAAAGTGTGCGTGAATCAGTGGTCTTGTATTGTTGTCTTTTGTTGTATTTTATATATTGTAATGTTTCTGCAAAAATCAGCTTCTTACACAAAAATAGAACAAGTATCACTCACAGAGCTACTACGCCTGTGAGGATTCTTCCCAGCAAGGATAGGTGTAACTTCAAATCCAACTTAGTTATAAGGTTTTACTTTTTTGTAGAGTCTTGCCCTTGGAAATTATACATTTCATTATCTATTCTTTAGTGTTCGATAGAATTTTTTGTTGTTTGCCAATGGAGGAATTGCATTTACTGACATCAGACAAAGATAAATAATATGTGCTTCATAAAAAACACTTAAAATAGCCCTAGATTGGCCTCCCACAGTACCATACACAATCCGGCTCGCATCCTGTCCCCTATGATGTCTTGAGTATCCTCATATGGCATCCCTCTGAATGAGTGAATGCATCCTGACAACAAATGGCCTATAAGACAAAGAATATGTTTCCCTTCACTCGCCCATATTACTAATACATGCCGTGGTGGGTTGCATTGCATAAATACTTTAACCACGTCGCCTCCATTTGTAACTTTGTGGTCCAAACAGATTCAAACAGGAACGTATAAAATATGAATTGGCATTTTATAATGGCTCTTTGTGTGCATTCCATTGTCGTGTTGCTTAGGACTTCACAGTGCACTGAGTGTATCCTATTGGGATTTCTGTTGTAATGTTTGAAGGATGTGTGGGGTCACTACAAGAATATGTTGTTTTCTTTCCACCAACTCGTCTAGCCTGATTAATTAAGACAAAAACAGGTCAGATATGAAAAAAAGGAGGAGAGGAAAACGGGAAGCACTTGCTGGAGGAGACCTAGTTAGCACAGCAAATGCACAGAGCATGTAGACCAAAAGCAACAGAGTTACTCAGTGCTTGTACTACACTGGTGTTGGACATGATGTCAACCCAGGCCTGATCCATCCTCCAAACCGCAGCTCTGTCCTTGTAAGAGGCTGTACAACATGGTGTCTGTCTAAAGCACACGCGCCTTTAACTGCTGTAGTACATCTGAAATCACAGGTCCATCAGTGTACCGGCTGAAGAACATCTCGTCAGGGCTTGTTACAGAACCAGGACAGCAGATTGAGGCAATTATAGAGCTTTGTGGAGTTTACACGCGGTACACTCCTAAAGCAAGAGGGAGAAAGAGATATGCACAAAAAATATATTGTTTGTTTATGCGGCATGGCTGAAATAATATGCAGTTAAATGAAATATTGAAGGGAGGAAAAGTTTCAAACGTGGCTTTCATGTTGTTGCGTTGTCGCATCAGGGCATCGTCTGTGATTTCAAGATACCTTACTTTTGTTTGGTTTCATTAAATACATTTTGTCTGTCCCAACAGACCACAATAAATTAAATCAGACCACAAAATTATGAATATCTCATTATTATTTTTATTTTTTTTACGGATACTGATAGCTGATTGGCTGAGTGAGGGCTGCTACTCTTTTTCACAGAAAGTCTGATCTAAAGATGTGACAGAGGCCAAAAATGTATGCATGTGGAAACTAGTGATAGAACTATAGTTGCATGAAGTTTAGTACATAGATTTTTTCAGTTTTAAAGTTAGGTACATAAATCACTTGAATTTTCACACCTCATAAGATTGAAAGCTATACTGAGATTATTTATCAATTGTTCCATTACTTATCATGTTTATTTCATTATTTAATTTGACTTGTTTTGTATTTGGAAGCTGTGAAAAGATTTTGAAGATTGTTGGTAAAAGTCTGCTTATACGGTCCTAAACTTGTCTTAGATTAAGGAATTTGTGTATAAATCATGTTGGTATAAATCATGTTCGTGGTATAAATCATGTTCGTTACAGTAGCGACCATGGATTCACATTTTGTCACACCAACATCCTGTGTACACTGTAAGGCACACGTTAGATATATGGGGTCCCATTTGAACACTTAAAGGCAGTGTCTGTGTCTCCAGCTGCAGGGAGGTAGATGGATACTGCAGCTGTTTGGTCTAATGGATCAGAAGAAAAATGCTCCTCTGAAAGCCATATGTGCACTCCAGCAGCCCTATGTCCCGAACAGATAATTATATGATGTATTCTTGGTCTGGAGATATTATCATACACTTTTTATTACGCCAGGTGAAAATGTATTCCGCAGCAGCAGTGCAGTAATGTATCACACTGCGTAATGCATGTTTTATATTTCATTATTTCTTTAGGTTGGAAATAGCCAATGTCATAAATGTGTGTCTGCTGCAGATGAGAGGCCTGTGATGGGGTAGTATACAGTTTAGTTATTGTAAGCAATAATCTGAGTTATATGTGTGTCTAAGATGTTTTGCATGCCAATACTTTGCCACATTCATTAATTTTCAGTTGCATTGTTTAACCTTTTCAGCTAAACTTAATCATACATTAATGGCTTTACAAGATATTATCAGGACCCCCAGGAGCTTAGAATTAACTATTATCAGTTCCTATACTTATTATAATCAACTACCATCAGTATTCAATGCTTCAGGTTAATTCATAACAGAAGTTGGTCATGACAATAGACGAACACCCCTGTCCTATTTAGAATATTATAAAGTGCATAATGTAAGTAAGAGAAGATATTATTTCATATGTTGATTTTCTTTATAGGCCTTTGTATTGTATAGTGTGCAATGAAAGATGGGTAAAATGCCCAGGGCCAATAGCGTTAACCATAAATCCAATCTTGTTCAATGAAGGACAAAACATAATCAACTATATTTGAGGCAGAATTGGCACTGCTTATAATATGTATTTTCAAACTTATGCTTTGGAGTGCTAACTAAAACAGTGTGGAAGAGTAGAAAAGGGAAGAACTGCCTCTTAAACCTTAATGCATTAGTCAAATGTTATTAATGACTTGCTCATATGCATGCGCTGGACAATTAACTATTCCCAGGTGAGTGTAAGCGATAGGCCCAGTGTGTTCTGGGCACTAAATCCAATAGACCACGATAACATCAACAGCATCCTTCTTTTTTCCTCAACTCATTCATTCTGTTCTTTTTATCCCACACTACGGTGTCCTTATGCTTATCAAACTATCACCAACAGTTGCTGGCCCATCTATTGAAGCCGTGAAGAGAGGGAGGGCAGAAGAGGAGGGAAAAGTCTAATTACTTTACCCTGTTGTACTGTCAGGTCATTAATAAAATGTAGTTATCTTTTGGTGACGCCCAGCCAGCAGCCTATGTTAGCCCTATCTTCCCCTTATCTATACTATAAAATATTTGGGATTAAAAATATTTTTGTCTGGGTTGTATATTAAGAAAGGAGAAATTGATAATGGAATGTGTGCACTTGTATCAGTATGTTTCCATGAATATGTCTACAACCAGGGGGATGTTCCAGTTAGATAAATTGGAGAGAATTACACTAGCTGTGGCTTCATAAACAGTGATGGATCAGGGCAATCTGCAAATGTAGATAAGGACTATGGGAAAGAAAAGCACTGGGACACCATTCTCACTCATCGTAGCAAATAGTATTTCTTAACGTATTATCCCTTTGCATATTAACCCTGTAGGCACCAAAGTATCAGAATTTCTAGTAAGTGAGTAAGAAATCTTTATTTATATAGCGCATTGCACAGATCAGAGTCACAAAGCCCTTCTCTTGTCGGACTTTGTCTCTCACTTCACACAGAGATGGGAGACCTATGGCACATGTTTTTTAATGGTAGGGGAAACCAGATTGAATGGAAGAAACATATACAGTATGCAGACACAGGGAGAACAAGCAAACACCACGCAGAAAAGTCTGGAGATGGAATCGAACGCAGCCGCAAGCTCCTAAATCCAGGACACTTTCTTTACAACAACTTGGCTTCCCACAAACGTCTCCAAAAACGTCTCCCCCTCTCGCCTCGAGGGTTGAAGGTTTTAGGTTTGTCTCTCAAGTCTTTCTGGGAAGAGTTTGTGTGTGTTTCTTCCATGCAGTTACCTCCAACAACTCAAAACCTGCACCACAGCTAAAAAATCCACCAGCTCCAGTGATAGAGCCTCATTAGAGTAGGTTTTTCGAAGGTGGTAAATGAAGATGGGTTTAATCCTACTGTTTTATGCTGCATCCACACACCGCAAGTGCCTCTCCATATCTCCGTGTTGCGGGGTCAGCCATGCCCATCTCCTCTGCTCTGCATTTAGGCCTCATGAATAAGTAATGCCATCTCTCATCACCTCGCAGCACTGACAGTCAGGCCCAGAGCTTTCATCTGCTCTTGCCCATGTTCAATGTTAATGTTTTTCTTTCCTCTTGATCATGTGACGGACAAGCAGCTGACCCGAAACCACCGCAAACAGTCGCGACCCCAGTCAATGTGCATGACACCAAAGAAATGAGATCATTTAGAAACATTATGATGGTGATTCTCAATTGTCACAAAGAGTGTATTTGAATATAGTCTTTAGGCAAGTTGGGAGAACCAACCAACAACAGCATAGTCATAAAGTTGAGAGCGAAGAATCAGTCAGGAATTACACAGAGCCCACAGTAAAGGATTGCACAAAAACACTCATAGGGCTCATACCGAT
>JAPMNZ010949529.1:0-13474 GCA_029875035.1 Pomatoschistus microps | reverse complement strand
TAGTAATGAAATCATACACAACATGCCAAAGGAAGGAAGGTTAAAACAATAACAGTTCCTTAATGTTCAGAGAGGCGATTTTAGAAGATTGAAAAGGAGTATTTGTTTACAAGTAACTTTAATCTGCTTTTGTAATCGAACATACTGTTTCTCTTTTTTGACACATTCATAAATCTTTGGCCTCCCAAGCACCTCCATATGAAAAAATGACCTTCACATAATAAACAAATCTTGTCAGCTTTCTAGGTGACAATTAACACAAATGCAATACACTTGTTTATCTCAATAGTTATAATTTAATGTTCATCTTCTTGCTCTGTTGTTGAAAATGTGTCTTTGCATTTGTCTAACTTTTGAACGGATGTCAACTCTAATCAAAATAGTTTCATTCATGAGGTAAAATGGTTACCAATCTGACAGATGATCTCCTCCTCTGTGTGTAACGGAGTCTCATTACATTACATTATTTGGCCATTAAACACACTCTGGGTCTCTTTATAGTTAGCTTGGTCTATAAATCTGTCACTTAGTTCCTCCCACTATTGATACAGAATACAACTTATGAACATGTCTGCTTTACAAGGGAGTTTTAAGGGCCTTTTTTTCAGGGAATATTTCTGCAAAGTTCCTTTCCGTACACCTGTTATTTTCAAACCATATGCAGATGATTTGTGTTCTTAGCTGTGCATTGGCTCAAAGACTGAGGTCACCGAATCTACTCGGATGATTCTGGTTCAAGTTACACCTTTTTAAATCTTTAAGTCTCCCTAATTGCTAATCTGATACATTTAATTCATCTGGAGCAATGTTGCATAACCTAAAACATGACACGCACTGGTTTGTGTGTGTGTGCGTGTGTGTCTATGTGTGTCTATTGGGTGGTCTTTTGTTTTGGTACGTGCTCCGTTGACTGTTCCCAAATCACAATGGGACCCCGAGCGATTGAAACAGAGTTGAGAGAGGGGACAGTGCGAGAGAAGACGCAGCAGCCGAGGTGAGGAGAGGGGGCGGACGTGACATCCCGGGACGGCCAGTGACATCACACCAAAGCGGACAGGAAATAGGGGAGTTTGGAAGGGTACATCGGGTGACATCAATTCTCCGTCTGGGGGGCTTGGGGTGCTCCAGCTGGGTAAACTAGACAGAGACAGTCCTCCATGTAATAGTGTCCTAATCCACCCACACATACACACACCCATCCTGCCCCAGGGAGTCATCTCCGTCGCGGGTCCATTCTTCGACATTTTCTTGCAGCAAAGTCCACAGTGCCATGTGTTTCCTTGTGTTTTATCTAAATGGGTCTTTTATGTGCGTTTGTTTGTGTGTCTGCTGCCTATCCGCTCGTTCCGACCTCTATTCACTGAAGTCAAAGTCGGATGGCCCCCCGCTGGTTTACATGTATACACATAGGGACGGGGCATGTACAGTAGAGTGGAGTGGAGAGGTTCTTTCTAAGGATTAACACACAGTAAATTATCTGAGTCTGGGTTGGCAAAAACTTTGAGTATTTATTAAATGTGTACTTACTATAGTTTTGATAAAAGGGGTGGGGAGACTATTGTTCACTTGGTTATTAAAAATAGTGGCCAAAGAACAAAGCAGAATTAGAGTCAACAATCAAAATGTCACCCTTGGTAGGTCACGGTCATTTTCCCTTAATATTAAGATTAAGATTAAGAGATCCTTTATTTGACCCACAGCGGAGAACTCACAAGTTATAGAACAGTAGGAATGATAATATAATTCAATAATAGCTATACTAATTAAAATACATTCGATACATCAATACTTAGTAGGGTTGGTAGGATTAAGAACTTCATCCCAATGCAAATTATCTAAGCAATACTCTACTATTTATGCTCATATTTAACCCCCAAAGCCCTTAAAATTACGACCCAATTTTTATATAACGCTTTTACAGATCAGTAGTTTACGTGGAACCACATGTGTATGAAAGCATGATTCCAGCAGACCCCAGAAGCTAAGCAGGGAATGGCCTGGTTAGTGCTGTGATACCTCTGGACTTGGGGGTGGGGCAGCTGTATAATGACAAACTGTCATCCTTTACCTTCCTTACTACTTTCCTTCCCTTTGGCAAGGCACTTCATCCACATTGCCTAGACTGGTGTGTGTCAGGGTGATTGGTGGTGGTAAGAGGGGGTTGTTGCCTCGCTTACCTCTACCTTACCTCTCTTTCTGACTGTTGCACTGAGCCAAAGCAATTTCCAAGTGTGTGACTTCCTGTTACTTACGTGGCAATAAAAATGATTCTGATTAACAATTATATTTGAATTAAACAACTCAATTAATGAACAAGTGTAATTTAACAGTATCACATTACACTTTACTCAGATTGACCAGACTGAGCTGCAGAGCCCTACTTATTAGGGTTGGAAAACGAGGGTAAGCCTTCAAGATACAACTACAAGCAATTAAATAGCCTTAACTCTGTCCAAATTCTTTCGCTATGAAGCGCCAAATGAAATGAAACACTTGAGTTAGATAGAGAATCACAAAGAGAAGGAAGATAAATAGAGAAAGAGGGAAAGAGGGGGGAGAGGAAGAGAAAGTGAGTGGACTGCCAGTCACATGAGTGGTTGGTTTGCACATCACAGTTCTGAATGTGAAACACATGTGAAGTGTGGGTGGGAGTCAGGAGAATACAGCAGAGGGTATCTGTGTCTCAATATCACAGCCTCGCCCAGTCCGTCCGTCCGTGAGAGCATGAACCAAGAGGACGTCGCAGCAGGACACTGTCAGATGCCGTGTCTCACTCTGCTTGTTTATGACAGAGATTCTGGTTTACACCTTTCATGATACAACGGGTCCATTGAAGTTTGAATCTCTATTTGAAGATTCAATCAAAAACTAAATCCAGAGTTCAGTTCAGTTAAGCCAGACTGAAATCAATAGTTTAGTTTTGAAACAGATACAGTCTAGGGCATTTACAGATTATACTTGTATGGAGTGGAAAAAGTTAGAAAAATAAACAACACATGTGCTGCAATGGAGTCTTCAAAATGATACCATCCATTTTCTTCTGCTTTATCCCTTGCAGGGTTGCGGCGGCAGCAGAAATCCCCAGACTTCCCTATCCACTCACACTTCCTCCAACTCATACGGGCAAGTCTTGAGGAATTCCCCAGCCGGCTGAGAGACACAGTCCTGGGTCTTCCCTAGGGTCTCCTCCCGGTGGCACATGCCCAGAACACCTCTACAGGAGTGGTCCAGGAGGCATCTGAAACTGATCCATGCGGAGTCTCAAATGGCTCCTCTTTCAAAAAGAAGCAAATCCAGAAAACAACCAAAACAAAAATACAACTTGAATACACAGTAGAGCTATTCTGTACATTTTCACTTCCAGATTCACTTTTACCAAGCAATAAAACATCTGCCATTCTATGTATTACAAGCAAAGCAATATTACAGTATACTCACAGAACAAAGGTGATATACCACAATTATAGGGGTACCATAGAGCACCTTTAAATGTCTCTCCCAAGATTACAACAATGCATTAGTGAATTTAACACAATTCAACACAACAAACATATGATTTAGTTGACTCTATCCAATATGTAATTGTGAATTGTGTAAACAGATTTGTTTGTATTTTATTTAGTGGAAATTTTGAAAGATTTTTGTATGCATGCCTTTCATCTATTTTTACTTTTATAACTTGTTTGCTCCTTGATCCATAGCAAAGTCCTAGTTTGTGACTTCCTGTGACTTACAATGGCAACACAACTCATTCTGATTCTGTTCCTATACGTATAATGAACAAAATAATGCTCTGAGGCTTTGGGGAGGAACTATGAGTGCATTTCCCTGTGTCTGTTTTGCTTTACCTTGTTTGTTTAGGTGTGCAAATGTTTGTCCAAATCCACCTCACTGTGCGCCTTATGGTGTCAGTAACTTCTCCTCTGTCAGTGGATTGAGTGCACTNCCCCCCTTTTTTTTTTTTGCTCTGTTCTGTCTCAGCCCCGCAGCTCGTGTCTTTACGGTGTCTGGCGAAGGCTGTAGAAAGCGCAGATGGCCGGGGCAGAGAAAGGCAGGGATCGAACCCGGGCCAGGGAGGGCGTAGAGGTGTGTGGTTGCATTAATATGATCTGCACTTCTCGTTAGCGCTAATCAGGGGCTTCCTGCACAGCGCGGCTTCACCTTCCCGAGTACCCCATGCGCGCACACACAAAGCACATCACCGCACTCTCTATTCCCTCACATTGCTCAACTTCCTATCTGCGAATATGCTTGTCTTCTGCGCCTCTATAGCTCTCTCCAAACCATGTATCCATATCCTCCTCTGTTTGTTTGGCTCTTCTCAAACGGGCCATAAAATGTACTGGAAAGAACTGAAAATGTAGTTTTTTTTCTCTCCTTTTTTTTGCATCTTAAGTGCGACTTTCCATATGCTGCGAATCACGTGAGTTCACTGTATAAAGGCCTGACGCTTTCCGCTAAGTCATTCGTCCTAATATGAACTCTGCTAAGGAGGTCATGAACTAACTGTGGAGCAAAAAAAAAAAAAGAAAGAGAAACTGGCATCAGCGACGACATCTTTAGCTGGTATAACCTTCAGGAATGCACCGCAGAGTTAGGCAGTTGAATTGTAAATCATCTGGCGCTGGCATATGGCAGAAAAAAGTCATCGGAGCCTGACGAGAACCAAGTGCATGAGTGTGTAATGGCATCTGTGAGCGTTTAGCCGCCTTAGCTTGTGTGGCCACGATGGCATGTGAAATCTCCGGGCAGTGCACTGACCACGGAAACAATACAATTCAGATTCCACAATGAAAATGTCATATGTGCCCTCGCCCTCTCCATCCTCCCTCTGCTTCTTCTCTCCCTGACTTGAAAGGAGCCCCCAGGGTGAGATAAATGAATGTATTTAAGATGGGGAAATCAGAAATCTGAAATGTTTGCCCTCGCCATGCTCCCCTTGTCCTCCTCCTCTGCTTCACTCTCCCATTACTCCCCCTGCCCCACCGCTGCTGCTAGCTTTAACAGCCTTTAATAGTGCACTTGGAGACTTGGTGATAGATAGACTGAGAAGAAATCGAAAAGAGATTCCCCCCCAGCCCCCCCTTCCGAAATGTGATTTTTCTTTTACAGTGCCCCGGGCTTTGCAATTGATAGCCTGCCCCAAAAGCAGCAGTGATGGCCCCCACCTCTTCATGCACCTTCTTCTCCCCTGAACCCAGGCCAGCCACAGCTGCCTGGCCAGATGTGAAATAGAGGAGACAGGAGCGAAGCAGGACAGGGAAAGGCCTGCATGCACCTCCTGTGGGGAATAGGTATTGAATCTGCGAGGAAAAGAGACGATGAGATAGGAATGGAATGTAGAATTTAACTGTTAAAGCTGAGAAAGGATTGTGTTGCGTCCATTATTTCTATAGATCCCGACTGGATTCATCATCATGGACCACCTACTGTGCAAGGAAGCTAAATATACAAGTGTCATAATGGGCTTTATTGGAATGGATGGATGTTATGCGTGAAATGGGCGTGCAAAGATCAGTAAGTTATGTATCCTGAAATGGTATCTCGCCAAGGTCTGTCCATTGTTTGTCATTAGACATCAGGACATCAACAAAATGCTCTGGAGTATGAGTTACAGCTCAAAATTCACTGTGAACCAAGCAAACAAATGAGTCTTTTTTATGTAATCTAAAACTATATGTAGCTTTAATGTGTCTAAAAAAGGATCAGAAAGTATGGAAAAACACACTAGAAAAATGAAAACAAAGAAGAATTGTCATAAGTGATAATAGAAGGGGAATTGATTGCTTAGGCTCACACCAGATAACATTACAAAAACTACGATTAATGATAATATAATTTTGAAAAGACAATCTAAAATCATGTGGGCTCCAAAGTGGGATAATAATTGACCAGAGTTCGTGGATGGCTAAGACCAAACTATCCCTGCAGTGGACTATACTCTCCTCGCTTGCATCCATTTTACTGGTGACTTCTTCATGATCATTTTTCATACCAAAGCACAGGTGCCCAATCCCAGGCCAGGATTGGGCCAGCAGCAGCCATATGGATGGATTCTTCTGATGTCAAGGGAGGTGCAAGTGTCCATTAAACACACATACAACTCATTTCAAAACACCATCCCTTTTGCACACGCTTGAAATCACGTCTTACTTGATTGTAATTGATTACGGTCACATCAGATAATATTTCATCCTGTAAACCAAACACCTTCAAAACATGGTTATTTTCCTGAAACTCTGGAAGAACTTTGACACATGTGGCAGGTCTGTGGGTCGGTTAGTGGAGAGTGCATGTATCCAGGTGACTCAGTGGGCAGGGCTGATTTATGGAGCAGCTCAGCGCTCTAAGCCGCAGTCTCACACTGGACTCCAGGGGGCTGTGTGATTAGAGACGGAGGAGACGAACCACACTCACACCAGGCCCCATTTGGTTCTGATTACACGCCTCTGTCACACCCCCTCAACACACACACACACACACACACACATACGCACACTTACAGATGAACGTTAAGTGGGCTGCCCTACAGTCGCTGCGGTTAACCATGGTTTTAATTAATATGTGCCAAATCGAAACACTTTTTCATAAGTCATGAGAAGATCCATTATTGCCCAAAACATTTCTATCATATATTGTTTATGAGCAAATCAGTTTTTTAACTAAAAATGTAACATTCTATTTTTAGGCTGAGATGAGTTTTCCTTCATTCACATTGTTAATTAGTTGGGATAGCATAGATGTATGTGTGTATAATGCTTAAAAAATCTCTGCAATGAAACCCCCAGCTTGAAACAATTTGCAATAACTTTTGGGGACTTTTCGCTCGTGCTGGGTTAGAAACAAAACTTTTAATTCTGACATACCACATGAGACTCATCAATAAATGTTTTATTTCTACTTGTTTTATTGTATAGAGAAATCACACAATAAAAAAACAACAGTTTGCAGTGCCAGATCCTACAACAATGCTGCCAATATCCAACCTACAAATTATTATTTTTTAAAAGGCATCACATCACACTAAACTTGATCTTGTGTTGGAGAATTGACAACTTTCGATGATGACTTCTGATGACTACGGTTGTTTTGATTTCCTGTAGGTCCATACAAAAATAAATTGAATTGAGCTGAATCTTGTTATATTCCTGTATTTCTTCGACACATAAAATAACTTGTACAATCAGAGCGCTACCTGTTATTCTCCTGATTGTCCTGCAGATGTTTCCCAATCAGAGTCATGACCTCTCTGCCAGTGAGTGAGACAGAGCCCAGGCCCCTGTGCTCCCACCACACCCGCACACGTCCCACTGATACCACAATATAGTCAGCGTAATGAGCGGAAATCAGCGCACTCTTCCTGACACAAACGCCTTAGTCTCATCGGCAAGTCTTAGGATACTACTGACGAGTATTACAGATGTCTGCTCTTGTTTGTAAGCAAGTCCACCACACGTCTCCAAAGTATGACAGCAGATTATAGTTCCCAAACCTAAACTGAAAGACGTATTTAAGACAGTGAAAATATCTCATTTTCAAATGTCATTTGACTTACTGTTAGTCTTATCTTATCGTACGTTTATTTTCTACTCTGTAGAAAATAAACATATACTACGGGTATTTTGCCACATGGTGGTTGACCTGGGAAAACAGTGTGACAGTTTGGGAAGTTTTTTAGACCGGATTTAAAAAATGGGAAATCAGGAATGTGTTACATGGCAGTACACCCAAGACCAGGGAATGGTATTTTAATAAACTGCAGCCACGAGGGCGACTTTATAAAGGAAAGAGCAGCACATGCAAAAGCCCAAACCTGTTATGCCAAAGTACTACTTGTCAGAAGTTTTATGTTATAAAACCTTCTTCTACTGACTCACAGTTATAGTTAGTGCTAATTTACTTATTTGGGTGTGTCACAAGGTTTTTGATCAACATTCTTGTGTTTTTTGAGCAGTGGGAATGAGGCTTCTGTCACATTGTCTGGTGTTTTTTTTATATGATTGATTTAAATTCAGGGTTATGCATTTTGAAGTTGCCCCCAATCAATTATGTGATTTTCTAATGTCAGAAATTACAGGAATGAATGATCTACAGCTATAACAATGCACCCAGTGGTTAATGTCCCTGTAAAGACAATACAAAAAACCTACAATCCATATCACCTTATTGTCCCAACAAGGCAAGGGCCCCCATGGTGCATTCTGGGAGCTGGTGTCACTGTCTGAGAGGCCGTTGTGATGTGTGGCTTGGTCCCCAGCAGCAGGTCAGGTTTATACAGTCAGCAGGAAATGACCCAAAACATGAGTACACTGAGGATGAAGAATTAACCCTTTATACTACTGAGGTTCTTGTTGAAAGAGAACTACTTGTTGAGATGTAATCACCTTGTTAACATAGTTTGTTATCATTTCGGTTTCGGCTGCAGAGCAGTCACCCGGCTCGGTGACGTGTCACTGATCAGCTGCTGTTACTTCCTGAGTCATTGTTTTTCAAGAATCTAAACAGTAAAGAGTACAAAGCAGACAAATTTAACATTCTTTGACCTTTAGACTCTGTTGAGCAGAGAATGAAACAACACAGTGAGCTTTTTATTTCAGTTTTTTCGGAACCCAAGACCTGGAATCTGAAAATGGGCATGAACTCTATAGTATTATTATAATCAAAATAGATAATCTTGAAGTTGTACCAGTGAGATTATTCATTGATGTCGGCCTGCTTCCGGAGCTTGTGCAGTGGATGAGTCAGTGTGTACTTTATGGAGAAAAGTAGTAAAAGTGTTCTTACCCAGTTGCTACTGAATGATGTAATCCTCTGAAGTGAATGAAGTCACAAAAGTGTATACGTGAGCAGACCTGAAGCACGTAAGAATATTTGGAATAGTTGTGCCGTAGTGCTCTAATTATAGCCTTTGCGCGACATTTCCACTCCCATCCCAACACTTGTGGCTTCCAGGTTGAAACAATGGACCCCCCTGGACCTCCTCCCCTCCCACTCAGAGAGACTGCTGCCTCTCCCTAAAGGTGTGTGTGTGTGGTTCAGACTCGATCTGGCCTCTGGAGTCCCATAAGGAAGAGCCGATTACTAAGAATATCAGCACTTTCCAACATGGCGTCTCGGTGATAGCCACACTACACTGGGCAGACAGGATGTGGCTCTTTTTGGGAGTTTATCAGAGGTGGCAAAAGGACTAGTCTAAACTATGCGAGTAAATGTAGGGATGCAAGTATAACAATTAACTCAGTAAATGTATGGGAAGTATCCCCTTACTTTAGCATAGTACAAGCTTGTGCAAAAGGGGTAAAAGTAAAATACATTATAGCATGAGTAATTGACGAACAACATGTTTATTTGACACAATTTAGGCACGTAAACACCATTATTCATTGTGTAAATGTTGTAAAACTCAAGCCGAATGCTGCCAAACCTTTAGCTGAATTTAGAAGCGCAGCTAACCACAATCAGCTAATTCTCTTAGACGAATAGCTCACCACTTCAAACCTGTTTTCACATGTTGCCGCTATCTATAAAGAAACTACTGGTAGTAATCTGAAAATGCAAGAAGAAAATACATATATTTGGGTTTAGATGTAAGTAGTAAAAGTAAAAGTACTGCACTGTTAAAGTACTGCTACCAAGAAAAAATAATAACTATCCTCTTGTTGTGATATATTTGCATAATTTGCCCCAAATCATTGTAAGATATGTCAGTTATGTAAGTGGTTTTGGAGCATCAACAGCCAGCCTGCGTCAGTCTGTACGTGTGCCTATCAGTGGCCCATCCTGCTGCCACGCTCTAGGGGCATGTTTGTCTATACTCCGATACAAACACAGGTTGTAGAGGTGAGTTTGGTGCATCCTGTTTTCATGTGGTTGTGACCTTGACGTTTGTCATTTTTCCTCAAGTGTCCTGGTAACAAAAGACCTCAGATAATGTGTCAAAGTCTATCGCATACTGCTCTATTCTTGTATAGCTTTGCAAAGCAATGGCAAGATAAAAGAGCTGTCAATAATGGTTGAATATGCAAGTTTCACAAATTATTTCACATACTTTACAATCATTAAGTAATGTTTCTATCTTCAATCAATCAATCAATCAACTTTTATTTGTATAGCGCCTTTCCTACATAAGGCAACACAAAGTGCCTCACAACCCACATCATATCAAGCGAATCATAAACATTAAAATCAACATACACATAAAAAAACCACACAAAATATTAAAATCTGAATAAAATCACAAGTAATTAAAAACATGTTTTTAACCTGGATTGGAAAACTGCCAGAGTAGATGCCAGCCTCACATCTTCAGGAAGATTGTTCCAGATTTTAGCTGCATGGATCTTAAATGATAACACTATCAATCCCCAGTTGGTTCTTATAGAGACGAAATCATCAATTATTACATTTACTCCCATGTTTGAGTTTAGTTTCTGTTGCGAGTGAATTGTAATAATATAATAACAATTTTTAGCTTACCATAATATTTTATTGTGTGAAAATAAAGCCTGAGAGACGTTGGTGACTTTGGAATTAATTTCTTGAAAGAAAAATACTTTTTGTGAGCATTTTTAGGTAACATCTTGAGATAAATTAGTATACTTTAGGTTTTTAAGCTGCTAAAAACATGATACAGAAATAGAGGACCCTGCAAAAATATGACAATCGTTAGTTGTGAAACCAGGCTGCGGATGCATTTGTAAATACATATCAAAACTTTTTGAGAATTTTATCAAAAAGTTGTCAGGCATATCGGCCGTCAGTTTTCTGGTTTCCAAAAGTTGGCAATGGGTGCCGGTATGTGCTTTCTCCAATCATGATTCCCCGTTCAGTTTATATTATACTGTATGTTTGTGAGTCAATGTCCATCTCTTTCGTGGCAGACTTCCAGCGGAGCTCGGGCCAGTGAGTGGTCTGGGCCTCACATCCCTCTTCAATCAAACACAAACACACATGTCCGGCCAGCCTTCACCCACGCTATCTTTCCCTGGACCCTCATGCCAGATGCACACACCCTGCCCTCTCCCTCAGCATTCCTCCTCAGCCTTCCCGCTCCCCCACCGCCTCCCTCTGCGCATCACATTGTCTTTCCGCTGGCTCTCCATCTTTCTCTACTTCCTGTGTCCTGCTCCTTGTGCCCCTGCCCCCGCCCCCTCCTCCTCGAGCCCTCTTCACTGGCCGCCTCTCTCTCTTCGCGACGTGACTTTGAGCACAGTCCGTTGAGCCGTTGCCAATAAACCAGGGCAGAATTTGGTTGGAGATGCGCTCCAGTGGTGTCAATACAAAACAGCTGGCTATATTAAACTGGAAGGTCAGAACCAGAACGAAAACAGTAACTGTTTGCCATAATCCAATCATGTTGTGGATACCATAGTTTATGTTGCGAATTTAATGCCATGGTCCATTTTAACCATGTTAGTTTTCCCCTATCATACATGTAATGCTTTCTTTGACGCTTTTTCCCTTGTTCAGTGATTCAAGAATATTTCGGCTGCAAATATTTTGGCTTTTTACTTGATCTGAAATATGTGACAATGTTTACAGTGACTCTAATTGAAGTTGCAACATTGAAAGTTAAATGAGCCGTATTGTGAATGCTTGGAGCAAAAGGTTAAAAAGATTAATAACACTCATATTAAGATTTCAAACGTTCAAGATACGCAAATGATCCACAGGGGTCATATCTCATCACTATATAGATTACTTGAAATACAAAATTTTATTATTTAAAGCTTGGGTACCCAATTCCAAAATCCGAGAAAGTTAACTGTCTATAGTTTTCAATGCATGTAATTTTTGGCCTCTGTCAAAAATTTGAATGAGCTGATTCGGACAGAAATGTGAAAAAGAGAAGACCACCCTCACTCAGCTCTGAGCCTAAAAAATCTAGCATTTTGTCTTGAATTTCTCCATTGTGAGATCCATAAAGTAGATAGATAGATAGATAGATAGATACTTTAATTATCCCTGTAGAAGAAAGCCAGGTGTCCAGTAGCAGCAAAATAAAAAAACAAAATTGATCATTCTTAAAAGCATAAAGTATCATCATCTCGTCTCATCTCTCACTGAGACTCACAGGGATCTTTCTTCTTAAGTATGAGAATATACAAAGTTGTCTTACAAGATGAATACAGCAGGTTGTGATCTGAATTTTCCACAAAATGTAACTCGTTTGTCTGTCAAAGGGAACATGGTCAGGTACCTCATATTTAATGTTAGTTAAAGGGTAATTATTATTATCTATTTTACAAGATATTCTATTAACACAAAAATAATGTACTGCTATCCCACCAGCGTGTACATTATAACTGAACGCTTGAGCCATTATCAATATTTACAACTTGCGACGACACTGCGCTCATGACTTTGAATGTAATCGTGGGAATGAAAGACGACCCCACGAGAGCCGAGACGGGACAAGCTGCAGCTGGCACAGGAAGCCCCAACGATGCCACTGGAGTACGAGCATGAGAGCAATCCAAACAGTATTCTCAACATACACCAGACCAAAGTCCATATACACTTACTATATACACATGTGGCACAGTCCAGACATTTTATCAGAGTCTGAGTTGGAAGACGTCAGCTCATCCTTCCCTCTCTGTTTACTCTTACTGTAAACAGCCGGCCTGCCACTGGAACTAATGGGCTCCTAATCTACAGATGGATGACACACACATGTTGTCTTCCCGAGAGCCCAAATACACAATAACCTTTGAGGGCAATATGTCCAGAGGGAAAAATATATAAAAATAAAAATGTCCGGATTGTCTTATTAATTATCCATCGGCTCTGTTGATTATGTTACTTTAAAGTATCTAAAGTTGAAGATTATCAGACTTATTTTCTTATTATGCTAAAGATAGAGATTTTACACTGCTTCTTTTTATGCTAGAGTTAGAGATTTGATTGTATCTTATTTTGTTTTAGTATGGAGTTATTATTCATGTATCTTGTGCTGTGTGCTCCTCATTCCTACTGTTCTGTAACTTGTTCTGCAACACTGAAATTTCCCCACTGTGGGACAAAAAAATGATTTCTTAATATTAACTGTTTTTCTTCTTACTGTATTTACCTCAACATGCTGTCTTCATCTTATTAGAACAGATTTAGTGAAGACATTTTGAACGATTTGGGCTGAGAGGTGATTGACCTCTATTTTCCGTCTAAAAGAAATCCTTGGACTTACTAGTCTGAGATGGATGTAATCATGTAATCATGGGCGGCACGGTGGCTGAGTGTGTAGAACTCTCGCCTCTCAACAAAATGTTCTGGGTTCGAATCTCGGTCGGAATAGGGCCTTTCTGAGTGGAGTTTGCATGTTCTCCCCATGTCTGCGTAGGTTTCCTCCGGGCACTCCGGTTTCCCCTGTGCAATAGTTCAGGGTGAATGAATGAGTGTGTGTTTGTGAGTGCAAATGTGGGACAACGGATGCTAATTAGCTCAAGGCTACAATCCGGAGTAATGTGTTCATTAA
>JAPMNZ010949527.1:0-10231 GCA_029875035.1 Pomatoschistus microps | reverse complement strand
AAACTCCACTCAGAAAGGCCCTGGTCCAACCGGGATTTGAACCCAGGACCTTCTTGCTGAGAGGCGAGAGTGCTATCTACTCAGCCACTTTAAAGCTGGGGTAACTAATTCTCAAACCACAAAGAACTATTTAACACCAGTTCCTTGCTCTAAAGATTTCAAGTGTATGGATTTCTTTGACCATGTCACATCTTCACATCAACTTTTTCAGGCTGAAAAAGGAAAAAGAGAGGACCACCCTCACTCAGCCAATCAGCTCTCAGCCCAAAGTGTCAGATAGGACTCACAGGGATCTTTTCTTACAAGCATCAACTTTTCTACAGACTAGGTCCAATTAAATACATACAGATAGATAAGACAAAAAATGATAAATACAATACAGACAGCATGTTTAACTTTCACAAGACGCTTACTGGAAAAACAACAAGCACTATTTATGATCAAAAAAGTAGTACTCCATCTTTAACTTAGATTTCAGCTTCAGCACATGATAACAGCTAGAAGAGTCTTGCCACCAGAGGGCACTGCAGGCTTGACCAACATTTAGAACAGCTCATTATAAGACCATTTCTCCACTGAGTGAACAACATTTGAGATACAGAGATTGCAAAACAATACTGGTGCCATCAAAAAGCAATAAATATATTATTATTGAATCTGCTAGAATGGATTGCTTTGCTGTCGTTAGAAATGTGACTGTAATTAGACACACAAGTAATTAGTTTCCATTTTATGTGTTTGCTACAGTGACGTTTAATTAAATGGCTACGGTCCTGTTGGAGTCTGCCACAGTGACACAGCGATGACAGTTGCTGATTCAAAGAGCCTACTTATCAAATCATTGTCTGTGTATCTGGTGTGTGACTGAGCGGTTGCTGTGATTGCTGATTGAAAGTTTAACATTTTGTAAAATTTTCACTAATTGAAAAGATAAAGCAAGGTACAATTGTTTCTGCTGTTTCTGTTACGTTTTGTTATTCTCAAGTAAGGAAAATAATAATAATGGATGGGTTTTATACAGTGTCTTTTTGGACTCTTAAAGATACATCACATGTCATTATTCATTCACTCCATACACAGTTTTATAAACTACTACCATTGTCATAGCTGCCCTGGGGCACACTGACGAGAAGCGAGAAGCGAGGCAAACCAGTACATGCCATCAACCCCTGTGATCACCACCAACCATTCACACACACACCAGACTCATTTTAATGTGAGTGAAGTGTCTTGCCTAAGGACACAATGACAGTTTGGCACTTTACAGCCACAGACGCTTCACTGTGGCACCTGCTGTTCCCAGAGGTCTCCCATCACAGTCCTAAAAAGGCCCTGCTTAGCTTCAGAGGTGTAATGGGATCTGGCTTTTGCATGCAAGTATCATCATTGTTGTTAATTATTACACTTCCTGATTACCTGGACTCCATCGTGGGCAAAGAAGGGTTTGGCATCTGCCTCGGTTGCCAGGTTGAGAACAGTGGACTTGCTCCAGCACTGTGTCCGGCGGATGAGCAGAGCGTAGGCGCGGTCCTCACTGTTGGAGTAGCACTCGCCGAACACATCTGCACGCACACACAAACACGCACATGTAGACATGTGTTTGTTGTCTATGTGTTTGTCACAATAATAATAAAAAAATGTTTTTGAACACAACTGAATATCGAAGCTCTGTGACTTAACATTAATGCAGCATTTATTGGAAGTTTTCTGGTTGTTATTCTGACCATTAGAGAGAGGTGTTAGCTCATCCCGAAATTACATTAATTAACTAATGCTAAAGTGAAAATGATACAGTTTAATATAAAGCAATAAAAATGGTCTTGATTTTATTATCAGAGACACTAAAATCCTGAGTCGGGCTGATTTTCATTTTATATTTTGTCATATTTACATATTTACTTTAATATTTGACAGGGTGAATTAAAGTTTTCCTTTGCAACAAGCATAGAAACACGTCTGCCCCTGTTATGGCGTGACGCGAACAGCATTGGAAAAATGCCCACGATCCAGCTATCTTATGCTCAAATCGGCTTCTTCCGCATTTTCCACTCCTAATATACGGTCTAAAAGATAGAAATGTTATTTTTAAAGTGTAGAGTTGAGCTATACTTAATATTAATTTATCTTGTGTTGTATGCTCCATCCTTTAACTTGTGATGCAACACTGACCTTTTCCCACAGTGGGACATTCATATTTTTCCAACTTTTTCTTACCTGCTTCCTGTCTCTGCGTTAGAGTCCTATACCAAGGCACTAACAACAATGACATCCTACTATAACAGGACTTTAAGAGCTTTTATTATTTTGTATTACACTTTTTGATCTTTGTCTGGTTTAACATGATTGCAGTGCTATTTGTGCCTAGGTAGGAACCCAGAACCATCTTGCTGTGATACACAAGCGCAAGCTAACATGTCTCAATAATGTCATAATAAATATGACTTACTTACTTTAAATCTCAAGAAAGTAAAGCCACATGATTAGTGTCTTCCGATTATATTTCAGGCAGCTGATAAAGCAAGAACCCAAAACATGACAACAAAAGTTCATGAAGCTGAAACTATTTTGAATTCTACTACAGTCTGAGTGCCATGGAGGCCTGGCTGTTGTCTCCGAGAAGCAGGGCTGTCGCTGAGCGCACAGTTTGCAGATCGCACAGTTTGTAGTTCGCACAGTGATAAATCCCCATCGGGCTCGCGGTGAGAGCGGACGTCTCAAGGACAGCGGAAAAACACAAATGTATGAAAAGACGAGCTCTCACAGGGGAAGCAGCGTGTCTCCTAAAAGTATGTGTCTATTCTCTGGATGTGGTGTCAGTGCTGCAGAGATGATGCTAAAGAATACAAGTATTTACTTTACAAAAACAGTGCAGAAAAATCACTGGCCATTATGTAAGAAAAACGACAAAATATACCAAGTGATTAAAGAGCTAGTCTTACTATTGCCAGCCTGTTCAGTTTGCAGCCAGGGGCCACATCTTGGCCTCTTTTGAACGTGCTAGAAACGACAGGAAGTCTTTCTGAAACAGTGGTTTTGTGTTTTACAATTGTTATCTTTTGTGCTCTTTTCTAGCTGTAAAATGTTACTTCAGTACAGTGTTCATGGTTTTACACTGATCCAGACCAGAGCAGAGAGGATGGTGCCAACCAATCAGTTCAAGCAGAAATCAACTGGAGGAATGTTTGTGAATGCCAATCGAGCATTCAGATTTGCAGACATCAACCAGAGGATAGGAAGCAGCTCATCACCAGTGGCTACACCCCCTCTGCTGCTGTGGCTCATTTACAAGCACCAGACCCGCCCCCACCACTGCTTAATTTGACACAAGAAATCTAAATCCTTGATAGACAGATGAGGCCCCTCCCCATTGCTCTAACTATTCTCTGCCAGAAAATCTTAGTGGTGGGTATGCCAAGAGGAGGAACTGTTTCATCTACTATGAAAATGTTACATTTAGATGATCCTAGAGTCAAATAGTAAAAGTATTCTTGAATAAAAGAAAAAGGGTTTAGGGTTCAGAAGGCTCGGTCCTCAGGTTTCAGAAGACTCAACTCCACAAGTGTTGGCACATTATACAAATGAGAGTGAAGAGGTTGGAGATGGAGGGTCTGAGGCAGCAGGAGGGACACAGCTGATGGAGGTCAGTGAGATATAAGGGGGCCAGGTTATGAAGGGACGTGTTGCTGACCTGTAGTGCATTACAGATATGACCCGGATGGTGATATCACTCGCTTATTTACAATGTGGATGAACAATTCTAACACCAATACAACCACAACAATCACCTGCATTAAACAGTTTCATATTGTCGTCTGTAATGAGATAGTATATGCAGCCTTTTCTGACTTCCATTTGGTTTGAAATGGGGAAAATGTGTGTCCTGTACTCACCCAGGGCGAACTGCTCGTACTTGTTCTCCTTCATGCTGCGCGCTGACTCGGCCTCTGACTCCAACCGCGCCATTTCTTTGAGAATCTTACAACCCGCCAGTGCCGCCGCCACCGCCTCCGGGCCCTACAGGAGACCATTCACAATTAAGGGGGCCAGATACTTCAGGCTTAATCCTCATTGCTTTGATGTATTTTACTTTTTATTCAAACTTCATATATTTGAACTCTGAAAGCAGAACTAGAGTGCGGCCCAGGAGCCACATGCGGCCTAATTCACATTACAGGCGGTCACCTCATATTGATCTATTGCCTTTTAAATCCTTTCCCAATGATTCATTTATTCTGTCCTCATTAATGAACCCTAAATGTTATTAGTAATTATTTGAGGTATTTTTTTCCTAAATTAAATAACAGATTAACAACCTCATTAAAATTGGGCGTATTTTTATTGTGTTTTAATGAATGATTTTTAAACGTGCCGTGTTAAAAAGACAAATCTCTGCTCAATTTGAACAGACAAAAAAAGTTCTATTCTATTCTAATATCCCAGAGAAATTGTTAAGAAAATATTTTCCTAGCCCTGGCATACACCCTATTTCAGGCGTGGATTTAAAAACTTAAAAAGATTTCGAGATGCCTGTCATTTTATACAATTGGTAAACGTCAACTATGAGAGACAAAATGAGAAAAGAAACACAAATTCACTTTGTCAGAATTTTTAAGAATTGAATTGCAAATTATGGTGGATAGTGAGTATTTTCATCTCAATAATTATATATTATATGTTGCTGCTGAATACTGTGCAATAACTTACAGTAGTACTGCACTTTATACCAGTAATTTGTACATTCTCCATTTGACGCTAAAATATAATTCAATTGTGTTTTCTACATTTTGTGACTGTAGCTACGTTGGTAATTGGCATTTATTACTTAACTGTCATTTAATGTGTGTGTTAATGATTGTTATGTCAATGANTTTTGTGACTGTAGCTACGTTGGTAATTGGCATTTATTACTGAACTGTCATTTAATGTGTGTGTTAATGATTGTTATGTCAATGACTACAGATGGAAAGTAAAATAAATCAAAGTCTAAACTGGCAGAGGTCAAAAAGCTATTGATAGCATTGATCTACTATTGATGATCGCTGTTGCCATGGTGAGTAAGCACACAATCTTCCAGTGAGGTGACTCTGGCATCTGTTTTGGACGCCTCTTTTGGACGCCTCAGGACACACTGGCGGGACTAGGTTTCTCATCTGGCCTGGGCTTTTGACTATGAAAAGATGTGCATTGATTTTTGCCAGTTTGAACAGAAGGCGGATGAACTGGTTTGTGTAACTCAAAATAGCTGTAATCAAACGAAACGTGAAATAATGATCTATGAATGCTTCAACACTCATGACTTGAATCCTTGCATAACATGAATAATAAAAACCGTTCCGTTATCATTAATAGATCAACTCATTGGTAGCGCATATGGGAAACGTCACATTGAGTCCCCGCTTGTTAAATCCTTCGCCTGTCCTCTCATCTGTGTACACAAAAATCTGCCAGAAACTATAAAAAAAAACAAAAAGCAGCGTCTTGTATCGTGATGAGGCCATTGTCACCATTGTTCCAACTTCGTCAAGAGAGCACCCTTCAAACAATCGAATTAGGCATGCACTGGGAAAGAGCGGGAGACATCCTCGGCTCGGGCTGCATCCTATTTCCATAATTTGAGTAAATGTTGGGAGTAAGACGTATGAAATATGCACACATCCGAGCGCTGGCAAAGATAACGCTAATTGGTTCCAAGGTTCAAGAAAGGCGAGTGAGGAATGAGAGAAGACAAGACGATGCATGAAAAACAAAAGGCCGTTAGCGGAGTTGCCTGAGTGACACGGGCCTAGCTTTAGTTTGTCTATTTGTATTAAAGAGGCACCATTAGGAGCGGGGAAATTAATCTTTGTAACCTTCAGAACTGTCGGAACATTGCACAGCCTTTGAAATAATACTGTGAGTGAAAGTGATTTAAAGGGGACATACTTTCTCTAGTTTTTTTTTTTTTGAGTGAATTGAGTTTACAGTAGCCAACATTAGCCAACCCACTCTCACGGAAAATTGTGGATCGATTATTGCCCAGATATTGACCTATATTTCTATCATGGTAGTAATTCGATTCAATTCAATTTGATTTATGCTTGGTCCTAATTCTCAGCAGTATCTCATAGGACTTAACAAAACCGTCAAATTCGCCAACACAGATCAGAAAAACAAGAAATGTTATGATGAAAACAGAGAGCCATAAGGGGCAGATGACCAGAAATGTTGATCAGTCAAGACGCTTCACAGATCATTATTCATTGTTCCCAGAGGTCTCCCATCCTTATACTAACCAGGCCCTGCTTCAGAGGTCTGTCAGGATCTGGCCACATTAAGGTGGAAGGTAAAGAGCAAACATCACATAAGCAAAGAGCCAGGGGAAATGTGCTGTGACCTTTTCACTTTGATAAAACAGCAGAATATTGAATTATGCCTCTGGGGAGCACATCTATTGCAAAGTTTGTTGCAAGTTTGAAGTTTGAACAAATGAGAGTTTCTACCTGTTGCTGTTAAACTTGTGCCTGATAACACCTGCCTGAAGGAAGCATTTCACATTCACATTCTAACAAGGGAACTGGGTTTGCTGCTTGAGCCAGGACAGAGTTTTGAATAATGACAGCTGGACTGTTTCTGCACATTATTTTTCCAGTTTTTGGGGCACATTCACACTCTGACTGGTTCACTCTAACTGGACCAACTCTGGTTCACTCAGGGCAGTAATGTTAAACTCATCTTGGTCGGGGCCAAAAAATAATTTAGGACTGGTCAAGGAGCCAAAATAATAGAAGGGATTTCCTTTGGTTTTCTTTTACATTATCAAGGTATTTTGACATGATTCTAATGTGGCATGAGTTTCACTATCATTTTCTGGTTGATTTTTGTTTTTATTGTTTAGATTGAACCAAAACTGGACCAAATATAAACTCATAACCAATATGAACATATTGTTTATATTTAACTTTTTACTTTCGAATGATGTGTTGGATTAATGTTGGATTTTTGATCCAATAAAATACATGTGGTCCCAATTGTCCATTTGTAACCAGGACCTTTAAAAATTTAGATAACTATATGCTACTGTATATGAAAACCATCAATGCTGCAAGTTAAAAATGATAATTGAAAATAATTTACAGGGCCACTAAAATGGTCTTGCAGGCCCGTTATGGCCCACGAACCTGAGTTGGACTTGTCTGACTTGTAGGTCTTTATCGTGTTGGTTGGGTGCAGCTGGTACAGTTAATCCACAGGTGCGCTTCATAGTCCACCATACAGTAGATCCATGAATCATCCTTGGTCCAGTTAAAGTGAACTATTGTTTATAGATAGAAAACCCAGATTGTCAGTCAAGCTGCAAGTTGAGTCACTTTGAGATTTTTTTCCTTCTCCTTATGGACCACCGGCTCCAATGTGTTTGTTACCATTGCATTTACGATGTTCCATTGATTGTCTTATCTGTTGTGGGTCAATCCACAACTTTGTACTGTCCTCCCAGAAGGCTGCTGATGTGATTTAAGGCGAGAAAAAAATAAATGGAATTGAATTGAAGAGAAGAAAAAGTGTCAGTTTGACATTGTATATTTGACAAACCAAACCCAGCCGCCCGCAGACTCTCTGACGGTGCTGTAAATATATGGCACATTTGAACTCGCTCCAAAAAAGCCTCTTTAGAGAAAGGCCTCTGGGAAAGCTTAGAGCTAAGAACATTCCATCTACACAGGTTGTCAATGTGTTTCCCTAAGTATTTAAAGAATACACCTGCTCCATTTTTCCTCTAGTAAATGACAACCGGGATCACGAGTTTGCAAAGCAGCTTTTGGAATAGGAACATACATAATAGGAACATACTTTATCTAAAATAATATATATATAAAAAGCCTCAGTAGAAAAAAACATGGTGACAATCCAATGTAAATGTTATCAGCCTGCTCTATTCCAATGTAATCACCAGAAGGGGGAGTCAAATTTGTTTTTTTTACTGAACTGTTACCTCTCACACCTTGATGACATGTCAACTATCAGCTGATGTTACATGGGACACCCTCCTTCTGAGAGGAGTCTGAGCGACCTGCCAGGTCAGTCAGGCTGACCACGCCTTCCCAGGAAGTGTGACAGTTCTGAAGATGGCTCGCAGCTCTGCAGCTGAAACATGTTAACAAGGTAATGCATCTAACTTTTCTTTCAAAAGAACCACAAAAAACATTTCAACTTAAGACAAAATCAACCTTTTTGAATCACTGACAAAAACTATTTTTTGGCAATACTTTTGTTTTAAAAGGTTTGAGTGTGATGTCATAGTGGCACAATTATACTATAGCACAACTGAGACAGAGCTGTTTGACCTCAGAGCTGACTGGCTGTACATTGTTCAATGGTTTTGGGCAGAGCATAGAGTAGATTATCAATAATAATAATAATAATAATAATAATGATAAAAATAATGTTGCATTGGTTTTATACAGTGTTTTTTTGGACACTCAAAGATACTTCTCATGTCATTATTCATTCACACCATACACGGTGGTGATAAACTACTACTGTGGCCACAGCTGCTCTGGGGCACACTGACATTAGCGAGTCAACCAGTATGTGCACTGCAAAAATTGATGAAAAATAAGTTAAGAAAAAATCTAATTTGGCACAATTTTCACTGCCTTAAAATAAGATTTGCCAATGGAACAAGCAAAGTTATTATATTTTATAAAGATACAGGAGATGTCTTCCTTGGAATGAAAAAAAAGCAACAGTTCTTGAAAAAAGACTAAATGGCTTTTTCCCTTCGGCAAATCTTGATTTAAGACCTGTTTAAGGTCAGAATGTGCTCAGAAAAAGATGAAAAAAACACTTGATTCAAGCAAGTATTACCTCATGAGTGAAGGGAGTGCAGGAGTGCTGCACTGGATGAAAAATATGAAAACACTTACAGGTGCTCATCCAGCCCGTGGGCTTGAGATAACTGTATCAAAGAAAAAAAATAGAGCCAAGCCAGGCCGTAGACCTTGTAGATTGTGTGCACAGCTCTTCATTTCAAAAGCAGAGGCCCCTGTGGACCAGCTCATTTTTTTGGGACAAACATTCTGAAAAGCAGACTGCATACATTGCAAATGAATATTAAACTAATCTGCAACAACATCACAGCCAAGAAAACCATCTGAGTCCAAAGCCTCCCCATTCTGTGCATTAAATCTTTAAAGAAATCGTTGAAGTCACTGGTGCATTTCTCCTCATCTATAGAGGACAGCTGTGCAGGGCCTCAGCTCCTCCCTGTGCAAAACCCTGGTGAGGATCCAATGTCTTAAAGACGTCAGGAAGTAAGAAATGGCAAACATTTCTGGAAGACATATGGACTGTCTTCAAACAAGAGTTGAATAATATGAGTAAGTTATGAGTAAGTCAGTAAGTAGTTTATACAGCGCCTTTTACAGACCATAGTCAGAAAGAACTCTACAATTGTTGTGGGTATTTGTCTGCACCAGATATCGGAACACCTGAAAGAAACATAGAGGGAACCCTGCATCCCCCCCTGGCATCACCCACTTGGACCCGTGGCCTAGGTCCTTGTTCTACAGCTTGAGTCCTGGATCTATTGCCTGTCCATCTGTGAGAGTAGATCCCTCCCTTGATGTGGGCCTCCTAGAGGTTTCTCACTTTTTCCACTGTTTTTTGTTTTGTTTTAGTTGTTCTAGGGTCTAAGGAAGTGGTGATGATCCAGGACATTGGTTATCTGCCACTTATGGACCAATGGCTTTATATGTTTTTTGCATTTGATACTGTTTCTCGCCGTTTGATTCTCTGATCTGTGTTGGCGAATATGTGTCATGTGGTGAACTCAAAATGCTAGAGTGAAAATGAAGTATGTTTTATAATCAAATAAATCATGCAGAAACACAGAAGACCTATGTGTACTCTTCTAAGCAAATGTACAAATAATTTAATCCTTTGAGATTTATATTTTTTACCTCCAGACAAAATATGAATCGAGGCAACGTGTTCATGAATCACACGCATCATGAATCGCACTAAATGTGATATTCTGAATGGTTATACATCACATATATCTGAGGCAGATCACGGGTCAATGGAGCAGGAAAAGTAGATCTTGGTTTGATAAAGTGTGAGCAGCCCAAAAGTGTGAGTAGTTGCCAAAAAGTATTCTGAGTTTAAGGATTTTAGATGGTTGTTGTGAAGATGTATCTTCAAAATCTCACTAGACTTTCCCACAGTGCTGTTACTTTGAAGAAAAAGAGCTTAA
>JAPMNZ010949512.1:0-20816 GCA_029875035.1 Pomatoschistus microps | reverse complement strand
AGTTATTGCCTGGAACTAATATGAAACTTTCATGCATATTTTACAACTGTCACGGCAAGGGCCACCACAACTGTTGCCTATTTTTTTCATCAAACAAAACTGAGAGCTATTACATTTTTGCAGTTTCTTTCTGAATGTTTACAAAATATAATTTCCCCTATGTTTACTCTTTCTGAGACTTTGTGGCAGTTTTTTGTCATGTGAATTATAT
Organism: Pomatoschistus microps; assembly: GCA_029875035.1. Lineage (NCBI taxonomy): Eukaryota > Metazoa > Chordata > Actinopteri > Gobiiformes > Gobiidae > Pomatoschistus > Pomatoschistus microps. The sequence continues at coordinate 20,605 of JAPMNZ010949512.1, read as the reverse complement.
GCCTAGTAATTACAACTGCTGTATATAACTTTGAGAATGATTTGAAATAAGGATTGTTGCTATAGTTTGCACTTTGAAACAACCTTTTATATATTTTGAATGAGATATAAAGTGTTGCATTAGACAGGAAGCTGCAACCCATGAATATAATGGTCCATCTCACTTTTAATCTTAACTTTGTAATGTGCTCCAGTTGTAACTCAGATTATTAATTCAAACAAAAAAGTAAAGTGTACTGTTAAGTATTTGTCTCTTCAAACCCTCTTTGTTGTACTGTATGTAGTGAAATGACTTTGTTTATGTGGGAGCTTTCAGCACTTGAATTTAACAGGCGACACCATAAAGAGCATTCTTGTTATTGTCTTTCCTTCAGGAGCTGATGACTGAGCTAATTCGCTTTAGTTTTCAATGCACTGGGGAACACATTGCCAAGCAATGATAAGCTTTGCAGGAAGAGTAGAGAGATGGAGGGGAAAGAAAAGCAATGGCATCTATCAGAATTTAAACCTCTTTGCTTGAAACTGTTTTCAAATAATAAAGCAAGCAGCATGTCTTTCCAAGAGACTAGGAATAATTTCTGGTTTCAGTGGGGGGTTCATGACTCTGTGTGTATGTGTAAAATATGTCTTGAGGGGATTGGTATAAAGTTAAACTGGGTGAAGTAGAAATATTTTACTCATCAGCTTTGCAGTCACAGAGTTTGCCTCGGCTAGAACAAAACTGCTGAAGCATTTAGAGAAAATTAACCCCCCATCCTGGCAGCCAGATGTGACTGGATTCTGATGAGTGCACACGAGTGGGCAGAGAAACCAAGAGACTGTGAAATTCCTGTCAGGCCCGTGTACTGCAGAATGGGCTATTGACTGCTTTCTCTATTCCCCTCCATCATTCTTCTTGAACACTGCCATTAATTTCCTCTCCTGCCTTACCAATTCCTTTTCTCTGCCTTCTCTCCCCCTAGCTCTCTTTGTTGCAGAAGAGGATGCACAAAGCTTTGGTGAAATACTTCAAACAACGTAGCCTCTACAGCCAGGCTCAACTGGATCAGTGCCAGGCTCTTTCCCAAGAGAGCGACCAGAAAATAAAAACAGCTCAGGTATTTATACAGATAAGTGAAAATCACCACATAAACTTCACAAAACTTCCCCAGCCATTTACATAGAAATGTAAATGGCTGGTGAAGTTGTATTCATCTTTTATTGCAGCCTAGGTATTCCACTGGCTGGTGGCATATTCTTGTGCATACTACAGTAACTCCATGTTACGCTTGGCATTGTGTGAGCCTCATCCGGCTAGTCAGTTGTCTGGTGTCTTCTTTGCCAAGCACGGGCAAGCCAGGCAGTGCCAAAGTAAAACATCCACCAGGGTTTTATGGCTCGGTACTGCAGTGGGGCTCAGGACACCACTCGCACATTATGCTCAATACATTCCCTCAGTGACTGATGTGATGAGTGATGTGATGGATGAGGCGTCTGCTGGGGCGCTGATCTGGTGACCCCATGTCTGAGTCTAGCTCTGCTTCAACAGATGACTCTATAGATATTCTGTTTGGTCACCCGTTTGTAGGTTGTGATTTTGTGGTCATAATAATTCAAGTAAACAAACGTCCCTAGATCTACATGCTGCATGCGAGAAGTAGCGCACATTCTACAAGGTTGGAAACGTACGCTCTTCAATTAGAGGATAATCGGTCTCTAATCTTTGCTGCACTGTGAGATGAGGTCAAAGCGGACAGAGAGACAGTGATGAATCTTTATGAAATGTCTTGTCCAGGTGCATTACTTTTCTATACAACATTAATATAGGAAGCACAAGCTACTGTCTAACATGTTACATTTCAAGTCAACAAGTTGTCTAACAATTAAATACTAATTTTCATGCACGGACCACATGGTTTTGGTATGTTTTAAATAGTAGTTTTCTTGTAATGGCTCAGGATGAATGTTGAAAGGCATGATTAAATCAAACAATACGAAATCCTAATGAGTCAAATCCAATTCTGTATGTATTCAAACAATAATTAATTCTGGACACATTCCACATGACATAGTTTTACCTTTCATGAGGCAAACATTCCAGATCAACGCAGAAGTCCTAATACTCAGCACTCTGTTATGCCTTATGTAGTCATAGAAATATTAAGTTTATAATTATTAGGAAACCATTTGGAATTCTTTGTTTTCCAAAGTGGTTTGATGCGAAAAATCCCATTAAGTTCCTCTTTCTCACTTCCTGCTCCCTTACGACTGACATGTTTTTTTTTGATGGGCCTGGTCCAGACATTACAGGCAACTGGCATGTCTCAGCGGCCCAGGCTGAAAAGGCCCCAGCAGATCACAGCTCAAGGCAGGGAGGAGTGGGGCACAGGGGGAGGAGCTATCAGAGCGCTACAGAGTGTGAAGGACAAAAGAGCTGGTGTATTCAAGCGCACAGCACCGTCACCCGTCACAGCTCAGCACAGGGTCCATCAGAGCAAGCAGCACTCACTTTGAACACTTTGGATCACAATCTTACAAAGTGCATGTGGAGAAGAACAGTACAAAAAGGACAAATAATACTTAGAAGTATTGAATGTATTTTGAAATTATGTAGACACAGCAAGCAATGTCCAAATGAGATGAAAATTATAAACATGCAAAGTAAATCAGGCAAAATACTGATGAGGTCTGTCCCAATTCATCATATCCACTTAACCTCATGAGCCGAGCATGAGAGGTCAGGTTAGTTTCACGGTGAATGCCAAATGGCAGTATGTTGTACTCCAGTTTGAGGGGAAGAGGCCGGGGAACCCTAGGGTGGGCTGAGTGGGTGAGATGTGGAAGTGGGGGCTGGCGGGCTGTCATCCTGTTACACTGCTGCCAGAACTGGCAGTTCAGCTTTGTGTTCTGCAAGTTTACACAAGGGATGGCATAATTGACAATGGCTAACAGCAGAGAGCACTGCACAGCCTTGTTGAATGGCCAGTAATGATTGGAGCAGACGCCCACTGCCCCATTCCCAGGGGACAGTAATCCAAGATCCTGTTTCTGATATAATTGTTAGTCAGAGAATTTCTGCATGGCTAGGCTGGTTCAGATTCCCAAGCTGGTTGACAGTGCCAGGCAGTTTAAAAGAAAAACTGGATGCTGAGGTTTTTAAAACAGAGGAGCACTGAACCTGGACGTGGTTCACCGGGAGCTTTATGTTCCTCCTTACAAAAATAAGAACAAGATGGTAACTCTCACAGGTGTGTGTGTCTTGCAGCAAGCACTGTTTTAATTCTGTACTTTTTAAACAAGCCATTGTTTCCTTCTTACAGGAGTGGTTGGCTGAAGAGATCCATGCTATTTCAACATTCCTTCAGTCTTTGGCAGACTCCGCTTCCTTGGATGAAGTCCGGGTGAACAAACAAGCAAATTCAGATGCTACTCAGTAACTTAAGTAGATTCTTTGAGTTCTAACGTCAGTGTAATTGGACATTCACCTGTACCAGACAACTTACTTACCACAGCACGCTTCACTATCCCCCTCTTTACTCGCCGCACATCCATAACAATGAAACAGGTGACTTTCATGCTGCTGTCAGGACTGATCTAATTTTAGCTGGGTGAATGATTGCAATTGGCTTTGCCTCATCAGATAATTAATCTATGTCACCATTAATTGGAAAAGAGAATAATTACAGGCAGTGTTGACAGAAATTCTACGCTTCTCCAGATCCCAAGATCTAATTACAACTAGTGAAACCCGTGACCTTAACTAGCACTTAGTACACTACCACCACCTTGACCATGTCCAGGCCAAGTCCAGTATCTCTTTATAAACACTATTTTCATCATCATATATGCACTCCTTCTCCTCGCTCTCTGAAAGCTGTCTCTCTCAATCACTTTTCAATATTCAATCTTAATTTTGTGGAAGTTTAGCATTTTCAATGAGCTGGAGATGAATGATTAATGAATAAATTTAAATGCTTCATTTTGTCCATGGATCATTAGTTAAGTCCTTTGTGGGAAGGACCTGAGAAAGGAGTGAAAATTATTGAGACATTAGCCTGAAGCAATCCAGGGGTAAATAGTGTGCGCAAAAGGATGTTGTGTGTGCGCTATACAGTGGCTTTTCAGAACCCAGGGGAAACTCAGTTTTCAATTTAATCTTAACGAAATGACATAGAATGCTTGAGAAACAATTGTTCAGTTGTATCATATTTTAGTATTGGTTTAGTTTTACAATTGCACACAACTTTAAAATGAAAGTACTACAACTGTATAACATAGAGATAATAAGACTACAAAAAAATCTGAATTGCATTCTCCATGATCTATATTCATATATCTGTGTGGATATTTGTAGTACTTAATGCTGTGAGTATATGAGCAGGGGTTCTAGTGATGCAGCTGTGAGATGCCTCTCTGACTTGTGGGACAGAAGGGGGCAGTGTGAACCTACAACTTTACACAGAGCAAACAAATATAGTTGTTTTGTTACCAATCGTTTTTTCTTTATTCATTATGTTTTATGGTGGTTAGTCAATATTATGTTTTGAAGAATAACTATTATGTGCTACCAAAATATGTTCCGTGCTGCAATATTTGTGTGGAATGCAAATACAATCATAAGTAATGTCGAGATTTAGATTTGATCACCAAAAGCTATCATCATGTAGATTTCAGAAAGCACCTTGAGGATAAAAGTGCCCAGTCTGGCGCATATTTCTTAAGGCGTGATGCTAATAGCTCATATGAAAGTGTCCTCTCATCACATTTATCTAGTTTATTTCTTCTTATCAATCTGAAAGTAAATTTCAGTGCGCCATACTTTATGTGATCACATTCATTTGGAGGTGCACCACTATCCTCTACTCTGAATGCTTTAAAACACAATATTTTAGAACACACACAAAATATAATCCTCAAAGATATATCAAAGATTGAATATACATGTCTTGTATGGAGGAATATGTTTGTATAAGACATGTTGCTAAGATCTGATTTACAGGCAGCCAGATTCTCAATTTCAGCCCGGCGCCATCATGCAGGCGATGGGTCCGTTTCGTGTGGATGCACTTGGGTGATTCCTTCTGATCGGTGACGTGAAGCCAAGTGAATCAGAGCGGCATTTTGTTTTCCGAATCTAACCCAAATTCTGTTTTTGAGATCCCCCTACACCCAGGAAAACGGAAGGTAGAACTGAAAACCACCCTGTCTTTGTTTGTGAGAGCAAGAGGGGAGTCGAGCCACAGAGCTGCTGGAGTCAAGGAAAGAATGTGAGTTGAGAAGGGTGCCACTGTGTCTAAAATATCAATGAAGGGGATACTGCCAAGAATTACTGAACACAAGGGAAGTAGGTGTTAACAGTGTGAAAAAGTTTGAGGGGGTGGTTTTGTAAAAGGTTTTTATACCTTGACCTGCCTTAAGTCTTAAGAAAAATTTGATTTTACTGAGTGGCACCAGTAAAGTGACAGATGGCTATTGGATATTGAGAAAATAAGAACAGCCCTTATATTTTCTCTTCTGTTAATAAAGGGCAGTCTTTGTACTGCAAAATAAACACTGATACATGTTTATTCATGTTGTTGATCACTAATAAAACACAATGCTATGCTTAACCATGGATTAGATGTAATTAATAGTCTGTTCCTTCAAAGTTTTGTCCCAGCATCTGTCATTCAGTCTGACTGCAACACTGCACTGGAACAGTGCGTGCCCAGGTAAGTCATCTTAAGTTATACTTAGCACCAAACATGCCAAACATATTCATCACAATAACAATATGCTCCTTGTGTTTTCACACTTGTATGATTTCAAAGATATTTATCTTAACAGGATAATAATTTGTGAAACTCTCTGACATTTGTGGCTAGCTAGCATGGTAATAAATCCGTGGCTTGGAACATTTTTTAGTTAATTAGAGTCAATCAATCCAAACTTTGCTCACTTACCGGTGTGAAACCGGAGTATAATGAGCAGAAATCAGCATGGTGATTGGAAAACACAAATTACAGCTGTTAAAGAGAAACTCATCCACTTTATTCATTTGATGCCAAAGCCTGCTGTGAGGATTTAAAAATAACATGGCATTCCTTTAATGGATGTTTGGGGAACAAGTGCCCACATCATAAAAAATAGGGGATAAAATGAAAAGATGATCATTCATTTCTTTAAACAACATTTTGTATTTATTTTGATGTGTTCAAATATTTAATTTAATGATTGTTGGTGAGAATATCCAATGTTATAGTGGATGAAACTTCTAAACCTCTGACCAACCAGGGCTATATTCATATTATTTCTGACATATTCCATGCTCCTTACATTCTTGGTGTAATGATGTGAGTAATAACGTGGTGATGTTAACAGTCCCCTATTACGACCTCTATCTGGGCTGACCTGCCTGTTAGTGGCCATGTGACCCCAGTATTAGATGTCATTTCTCCTCCAGAGTTCATGGAAAAGGGGGAGAGCTTATGTTGAGCCCATGTCGTCAGGGCTGCTAACAGCAGCTTGCCATTGTATTAATTATTGTCAGGGAATCCAAGGGGTGTAGATAATACAGAATGCACTGGTTGGTCCCATTTGTTTCACTTGTCAGTGGAGTGAATAATTGGGAGTGCTGACCATATTAGACACAGAGAATTTTGAAGATACGACTCAAACAATTTCAACACAAAAGTATGGCTCGGAAATTAAAAGCTTAATGTCTGAGAATTTTGAATCAGTGTGAAGTAATTTGTTGGCTCTTGTCAGCGTTTTTTCATACATACAGTTACCAATTGAACAAAAGTAAAAGTAATCTACATTTTGTTCCCCTTCTCATTAAACACAATCTGGCACAATTTAATCATATCAAGAACATATATGTTGGACTAGATAATTATTTAAAGCAAGACATGACCTCAATAGGTCATGTCAAAATAAAGTTAAAGTGTAAATCCTAGATTAAAAAAGGGATTACCAGGGAAAGCTAGATAATAGCTCTAGTCTGTATGGTGTAAAAAGTTTGTATTGTTCACTTGCATATATTCTTTAACTTTATCAATATTTAATGATTTAAGGACATTTTAGCAGACATGGGGTTTGCTAATACAATGGGGCTCATCTTGCAATTCTCTGAAGGAATAGCTATCAGTCCTGCTACAGCGGCTGCAGCGTCCCTAGGTGACCGCGCCACTGAGCCTGTGCTCGCTCCATCGCACCCCACTCCACGCCTGCTGCCACCCTGAAGGTAGATGCATCACGCTGGGGAGAGCACACAGCAGAAACCCCCTCTCCTCTCAACCCTCCAACCTCCTCCATGGCACTGTGGCCTTCCGCGGCCCCCACACACTGAGGGTCCCCACTACACCACTACAGCCCTGGTCTCTGTCGCCGCACTGTCCCTCAGGTGAGTGTCTCTAAAAAGCACCCCTCCCACAAGCCAACAACTGCTCTGCTTTTGTCATTTGAGAATGCCACACACTCAGACACACACTCCTGCAGTGACTCTGGAGGGGACACCGCCTGTTCCTTTCCACTCACCTCCCGGCTGCCGCCCGACTCTCTGAGCCGTGTCTGTGGTGGCTACGCCATGTGTGGGGATCTAGGGGCTTCAAACAGCAGGTTTCCCATACTCCCATAATGGCAAAGAGACAAACTTCTACTTTATTACACACTGGACGATTTATAAATTGAGTAACTTTCTTCAAAATAACAAGTACATGTGCAATCCAATACCTATCATGTATATGTACTGTATTTATAGAGCAGATTTGCAGTAATAAAATGCTTAATGTATGACATTTCAACACAATACATCCTTTATTCAGCTGCTATGGACTAACAATTTATATTTGTATTGTGTTATAATCTTGGAATGCCCTAACCCCAATGCAAACTAAATAATGAATAAGCTGACACAAAAAAGTTGAATGTGTATTTTCTTAAATCCATAGTTTTGTTTCAGGAGCAGCAAGTGTGTGTATTTACAATGGAGAATAATAACATACAACTGTAAGCAAAAGTTAAAGCAAAATGATACATTGATTTTGTTATTTAAAATAATAAAAACCGTATTTATGAATACGTTCACAAATATTCATAAAACATGAGTTCATACTTTGTGAAACCCCTTATTGCTATAATTACTTTTTAGGTGTGACTCAAGCTCTGCACATAGAGACGAAAGCTTTTCCCATCCATAACAAAACAACTCAAGCTCTCTCCTTCATGTCTGAATCTGTACTTGGTCCTCTCCAATCCAATCAGCAATCTCCAATTATGGACTTACGGACATTGTAACTCTTATTGTAACTTTTATTCCTGCAAACAGGATTTCCAATGGATTTCTTTCAACATTTGCTTTCTTATCGCCACTAGTCCAAAGGCCAGATTTGAGTATGATTGAGTGATGTACAGATTACCCCAGCACATAGTTGCATTTCTGATCAGAGCTCTGCATGTTCGGCTTGTAAGTGTAGGTGTGTCTTGGTAGGTTTGCAGTGGTGCCATACTCTTTCCATTTCCGAATAACAGATTTAACAGTGCTCTGTGGTGTTCAAATCTTGGAAAAGCTTTACAAAACGTAACACTGCTTAGAACTTCTCCCTGTAACTGTATTCCTGACCTCTCTGGTGTGCTCCTGAGTGGTGTTCAGACCAGAAATGCTGGCGTTTTGGATTCCCATTTATTCAAAATCAGCGGTGTGAGTTTAGTGAAACCTACACTTTGACCAGTGATGGTGCAAGTAATCCATGATGCATTGAATACAGCAGGGGCTTTTCCCATTTCTTGTCCTCATCAACAGGCTTGCGTCCTTCGTGCACTACTTACATACTGTAGTTCTGCAACGAGATCATATACATACGGTTAGGTTACAGAGAGGACCACCATTTGGTCCAGGATGAGCACTACTTTCAAGAGTGTGATCACTGTTTAATGCATACACGGGAGAATGTGGACTCAGGGTGAAAGCATGAGGTCACAATCACTATTTTCTCCTTTATCGGTCATGGTTTAATCCTGGGTTTCATTGTTTTCAAGTGTCTTCCTCCACTTGACTGATCTACTTGACCTGTTCCCAGTCTGTGGTCTGGTCCCATAAATTGCGTTGTTTCGCACTGACACTGGTGGGAATGGGCTTTGGACTTTACTGTGCTGTTTAGTGACAAATACACTCTAAACATAGCTCATAGGCCATCACAGAACAGTTGTCATTGTTCTGAGAGTCGATTACTCACAGGTGGACCCGATACCATTTTTTTATTGGGCAAGATGTGAAAATTCAGGTGGCATTAAGAAAAAGCTTATTCAAATGTAAATGTGCACTTTATTGTCCCCATAGGAAAATTTGTCCTGCATTTGACCCATTCTGATGCCACTAAAGCCTCAGGAGCAGTGGTCGCTGTAGTACAGCGCCTGGGGACCCATCTCCAGTTGTTGATGCTTGGCTTGGTCAGGACGATCGGGGCTGGAGGATTTTAACTGTAGTGCATTTTTTAGTGGTAAGGAAAAATCTGAGCACCTGGGGGAAACCTACGCAGACACGGGTAGAACATGCAAGCTCCACTCAGAATCTAACCGGGATTCAAACCCAGGACCTTTTTGCTGAGAAGCGAGAGTACTATCCACTATCCGCCCTAATGACAGCTGAGAGTACAGCACTCAGAGAAATATATGTGCAATCCCAGTCTACAGTTTTTTTTTCTTTTGCTTTCACTTTACAGTTACTTCTACCTCATCTTTCAAATCCATAAAATCCATGCCCTTGTTTTCTTCTCAAATGTCGCACTGGTGTCAGTGTTATTCTAGACAGGCCCAGAGACCATGGGGCAACAGCGCCGCTCAAAGCAGCGCAGCCCTCTGTGTCCAGCAGTGTCAGGGCTGTTTTGGGGTTAGGGTTAGCTCCCCCATTTTTATTTATTTAAGTTTTATTGTTTTTTATAATCAAATGTCTAAAGGGAATGGTATTGTCTCTCCAAATAATGACCCAATGGCCTATAAAGCAAGCCATTACAAAGACTTTTCATTATAAATCATTCATTTGCCCCTTCAGCATGGCNCCCCTGAGCCCCCCCAGGAACAAATGTCAGTATTTACACTTTATTTGTGCGTTAATGCGGGTCATGTGTATCAGCCCCAGTCATCCCCACAACCATGCTCCTTCTCCCCATCGTACCCTCTTTCTGCTCAGAGCAGATGGGTCAGATGGACAGCTGACTGTCCCTTGTAAAGATGAAAGACTCTTTGTTTCAATGTTTAAAGTTTGCAAAAAGATCTGGTGCCTTGATTTTATGATGATTTATATATTAGTTTTAATATTTACACTAAGATCAAAGAATACATAATTTGCAATTTCCATTTAATGTAATTTAATTATTATATAAATGAATGTGTACTCAACACATTTAGTAATTGAATAATAATGGTCAGTGTGGAGATAATAGTTTTGTGATTCAGGCGGAGCTGAAATGACACGAGGGCTCAGAAATGTTTTTAAAATAGCCTTTATTGTTGAAAACCCACAATATTTGGGTATAATTTAGCATCATTTTTGCATTCTAATTAATTGGAAGAATAATCACTAAACAAATCAATGACCAAAGTAAACGTTGATGCAGCCCTAATCTGTACTTGGTTTGTGACAATGAAAGAATGAAATAAAGTGAAAGCGTTTGAACTTCATATGATGGCATACCACACCACACTTAGTTAACAAAATATTTTACAAACAAGATTATATCAGCCTCTCCATGATATTAATATGATATGTTCTCTGATCTGTAAACAGCTGGTTATCTTGCTTTTCCACGATAAGAGAAAGTGCTGAGGATTTACGCTTGGTGAGCACATTTGGGCTGAATCTTTCACACGTCACAAATTGCAGATGGGAAGCAGTGATCTTGAACAGCCGATCACATTTCCGTGACCATCTGACACCTTCCATTTAGGAAAATAATACTTTCTATCTTAGCATACCCCTCTGCAGCAGCCAGCAAGAGGAATTATGCCTGCTACACTTTTACTATTCTCAAGTTTGGAGCTTGCGCATTATATTGTTTCATCTCACTGATTAGATGAAAAGCTCACATTTTAATCAGACAATTGAAACGGCAATGATTTAAAACAAAAAATACTTACCAACAGAAAAGAGCATCTGGTCTTAGTGCATAGGTTCATCGTCATTGTTGTATTCATTTAGCCATTAAAACTACTAAAAATATTTGTATATTTTCTTTATGTTCACAATGAAAATAATAGGTATTTGCGGAAAAGGGCAGTATGTGTGTAATTTGACAGATAACTATGAGTTGGGTTAACTGGTAGCGAGAGTTGTAAATCACTGTAGTGTGATTCTTTGTCTCTGAGGGTTTAATTAGTCTAGAAATTCTTCTCTTATCTGATGACCCCCTCCCTCTGCACACTGCAACAACTTACAACCATAAACGCCCTGCAATCTGAAGACCAGTGGCCTCGGGAGACCAAGTTGCTACAAAGAGCTGAAAGAGTTAGAAATGGTCATTTTATTGTGTTAGAATAGCACGCTGGAGACTTTGGGTAATGTAGTGCTGGTAAAGATAACAATATGGGACTCCTATGTAAATTACCGAGGGCTACTGTACCACGCTGTTGTTCTGTGAAGCTTTTCTGTGTGTGGATATGATCAGAGAGCACTTCTTTTAATCAATTAATATTTTTTGCTTTGATACTATTTAAAACCGAGTACTTTATGTTTCATTCTTGATTTTAAGTATGGTCTTGTATGGTTATATTAATTGTGCCAGTGCCATTTCTTGTATTACAGAACTGGTGCTGGTACTTAAGAACTTAAAAGTAGTAGTAGCATTAGCAGTAGCAGCAACGGTAGTACAGTATTTGTAGCTAGCAGTATTGGTAGTTGTACAGTAGTTGTAAAATGAAGAATAAATAGAAGTAATAGTACTAGTAGTAGCTGTATGTGTTCCGGACTGTATTTATACATTTATTTCATGACCATAAATGTACAATAACTATAGTACAATATGTTTACATGACTATAACGATGCTATTTTAAAGTTGGAACACTAACAGATCTTGTACTTCGCCCACTATCTATGTTTGAGTATTTTCATATCTCTTGTCATAAACTACATCAAACAAAGTTGTGTTATTAATGCTATCTATGCAGGGCCTGTTACTGCTTTACGCTAGCATGGTGTTGCTCTATTTCATAGTACATGAACAAACCCATTTATCCCTATCTGTCATTTCATAACTGGCGAGGTATCTGTCACTTGTAGTCCCATGGGAGTCCTGTATGTATGCTTTTTTAGCCTAATTGAGCTCTTTATTTAATTGACAGGCTCTGTTCTAATAAGTAATTCCCCACCATTTTTGATTGAAAAACAAGGAGTGCTATATAAAAGCAGTCTCACTGACATAAACATTAACTTTGTCCAGACTGGACTGTGATTGAGTAAAATGGGGTGGACATTAGTCAGACGTGCTGTGCAAATAATATGTTATATTCACAACAAAGGTTTTTATAAACTACTTCAGTCAATTTGCCATTATTGTAGCGTATAATGATGATGATAAGTTATTGATGAATGTACAGATGTTAGTCCATGGATGTTGTTTGTCTTCTTTTTTCTACATTCTGATGGTTAATTAGATGCTACAGATTTTACTGTCTAGGGTATGTAGACTATATATGTATTGATATGATTGATTAGTAACTTAAAAGGGTGGGAAAGGTTTGGAGCAGGCATGTCAAACCTGTCCTCAAAGGGTCGGTGTAGCTGCAGGTTTTCATTCCAACCAAGCAGGACACCAGATTCCAGCCATTGATGACCTGATGAAATGAGTGGAGTCTGGTGATGGTTGGAATGACATCCTGCAGCCACACCTGCCCTTTTTGGAACCAGTTTGACACCTATGTTTTAGAGGTATAAACTATATGCAATTGGATGAAAATTGTGCTGTAACTTTTACAAAACTTTTTATTTTACAGATGTTTATTATCTTATTTATGGCTAATTTCAATACTCCCAAACAAGTATTCATAAGAAATGTGCCCCAATATTATTCAACATCCTTTTGAATAGTGTTTTTGTTTTAAACATGTAGATGCTGTAGTGTATGTTGCAAGTCGGGCCAACATTCATTGGTTCGTTTTGGACTTGCACTGGTGACTGCTCCGTATTAGGTTTCACTTCTTTGTGTCTTTGGCCTGGAGCTATGGTCCAAAGTGTGGCCAGGGGATATGATTAGAATATAGACTTGAATTGTGTTATTGAACTTTGTTAGTGTGGGCATTTGTTCTGTTCACATTTGCACTTCTTGACATCACATATCCAAGTGTTGTGCCTTTATAAAGATGCAAAGCATTAGTTTGTGCCATGCACCTTCTTTTGAAGGACTAGTATGAGCAGAATGAGATGAGGGGTTATTTTGGCGATGGAGATTAAGGCAGGGGCTTTTTGTCATTTGTGCGAGACAAGCCATTCATCCATCCAGTTCACAGCCAAAAAAAAGGCTGGTCCCAGAAATTAGCAGTTTCAGCTCAGCAGCAAAGTCGTCGGGCTGTGAAGGCAGAGAGAAATTGACTAATTAGCAATGCGCACTAAAACTTGACGGTTCTCTCTATAACGGCGAGGCAAAGACTCGCTTTTTCTCCCCCTTTCTCTTTTCTTTCTTCCATAGATGTTTGAAATCGCAGTCATTTACGCTCGACAGTTTTTACAATAGCCTTGAGCCATAATTTTGCGAGTCTCTCCAGCATCCATACCCCTGCATGGTCTCTCTCCACCGGCCATGCACGACCGTTTCTCTCCCCAACCGTGGATTTCCTATTACTCTCGTTACGACTCACTGAGCCCCAGGCCCAAGGATAATGATGTGTTGTTTCTTGGTAGCATAATTTGTCACACGTATATTTCTTCTTCTTCTCTTGCAGAAAGCACAGCTCCCTCTCACACTCACACACTTCTTGTTAATTCAGAAGAACAAATGATCAACGTCAACAAATAACGCGAAATAGGGACTTAAGAGTTGGAATCAATTATTATTTGGAGAGCATAGACTTTTTGAAAGAGGAACGAACGGATTTCAAGTAACATTTCTGGGACCTTACTTTCTTTTTGTCGGGCGCTGAAGTCAGGTAAGTTTGGCTTCTTCTCTGTGAGCTGTTCTCATCATTTGGTGTTGACAGGCGCTTATGCTGGATCTGGCGAACAACGTTTACGCACGCCGGGTTAACTTCATGCACATTACGCACGTTAAAATTCCGCTTCGATCTCAAGAACAGACGTGTTTTTTTCGGCTGCAACTTTTTGTTTCTAGAACGCAACATTACTACAACGAGCATTATTTTTTTTCACCCAGTCGCGTTCACGTAACTCCACACGCGAAAAGCCAAACGTACCCGGAGATCTCTGCCGCTCCTGATGGAAGGAGACAAACTAATCGCTTTTGTAAGACTCCGTAAAGGCTAGAGATGCGCCATGTCCTCTTTCCGAAGAGAGTAGCGGGGGGATCAGGGGCAGGTGTAGGAGGGATGCAGCATCTTCAGCCATCAGTGCGTCGGCCGCGTCTCCTCACCGTGTAGTCGACAACTTGCGTGCGTTTTAGGGGGATAGCTTTGCAGCATCTCCGCGCCTTCGCTGGATGTGACGGCGCTGCGTCCCCCGGAGCTCAGCGTGCGTTATAGCCTCTCCACATAAGAATGAGAAAGTGTGGCACACTATGGGAACTACTGCGTTTTTGTTTGTTGTTATACGACCAGAAGTTCAAAGAGACTGAAGCTTTACTGGACATACATCATACATCCATTCCGTCTGCTGTTGGCTGGTGCTTGTTTTGAATCAGAAGAATGAGTGCATTATTCTCTAACTTTTGAAATAGGTGGGTTTTTGAAATAAGTTACTAAAGTTCATGCTTGCTTGGTTGTTTGTTGCCTAGGTGGCGTTCACATAAAGTCATGTCCAGATCGGGTGATAGAACATCCACCTTTGACCCAACTCACAGTGACACTCTGCTGCACGGGCTCAATCTTTTGTGGAGGAAACAGCTTTTCTGTGATGTGACTCTCACTGCCCAGGGACAGCAGTTCCACTGCCACAAAGCAGTGCTTGCGTCTTGCTCCCAGTACTTCAGGTCTCTCTTCTCCTCTCACAATGTAATCAACAATGAGGGCAGTAAAGGAGACCAGGCTAGCAGTGGGACCCCCTCATCCTCCCCAGATGACAAGCTTGTAACCCCCACTGCCAGGCCCATTAATAACCTGGTACTACAAGGATGCTCCTCTATTGGACTACGCTTAGTGTTGGAGTACCTCTACACTGCCAATGTGACTCTTTCCCTGGACACAGTGGAAGAGGTGCTGTCAGTGAGCAAGATTCTGAACATCCCTCAAATCACCAAGCTCTGTGTGCAGTTCCTCAATGACCAGATCTCTGTCCAGAATTACAAGCAAATCTGCAAGATTGCCGCCCTCCATGGACTGGATGAGACAAAGAAGCTGGCCAACAAATACTTGGTGGAAGATGTGCTTCTGCTAAACTTTGAGGAGATGTGTGCCATGCTGGATGCTCTGCCACCCCCTGTGGAGTCAGAGCTGGCTCTCTTCCAGATGTCAGTGCTGTGGCTGGAGCATGACCGCGAGACTCGTATGCACTACGCCCCAGACCTCATGAAGAGGCTCCGCTTTGCCCTCATCCCTGCCCCAGAGCTGGTGGAGAGGGTGCAGTCCGTTGAGTTCATGAGGAGTGACCCAGTGTGCCAGAAGCTGCTGCTTGATGCCATGAACTACCACTTGATGCCCTTCCGACAGCACTGCAGGCAGTCCGTGGCCAGCAGGTGAGACTGACTCATATATTGCTTGTACACTCTTTATGACTTTTACATTGTGAAAAAGTTAATTGAAAGTCTCCCACCACCAGTTAAATAATAAAACTTAACAAGTACTGTAACGCCAGCTATTTCCACCACATTTATCATTGTTAGGAATCCCACATTACAAACTACACTTTTTTTGTTTTCCACATGTGTGTAATTTCTTCCTAATCAATGAATACATGATGTAGCTAACCAGATAAAGGCTGCTGTAGATTCACAGCTCTCATAAATACAATTTGAAACGCTATAATTATAGTGGTACCAAAATGACATGGTTATAATTTAATCAAAAGTCTTGTAACAGCTTGTGAATAAGCTACTTATCTGATGTGAGACTGATTAAATATGTATCTAAATACTAAGGTTATGGTCTTAATTGTTATTAATTTTTGTTTGACAGCTTCTACAAAAAACATGTTTATTTATGAGAAAGAGATAAAATAGTATATATCGGCCGTACAAGCAGCTTGTCACAAGTTGATTGAGTGACATGCTGTAGTCAAGTTTGTTTATCTGACAGTTACAGAGAGTGTTTGTACAAGAGCAACAATCCAAAAGAATAATGAATTCCAGTTGTGCCATTAGTGCATTGTTGAAAAAGATATTCTAAGCGTGCTCTAAATGTGGAATAGGAATTCTTTCTAAAAGCAGTCATTTCTTCCTTAGTCCAAGTACAGCTCTATTTCCGCATACGGGTTTAAATGAGCAAGGAATAAGGAATCCTCATAATTAGTTTCACATGCCACTGTTTCTCTCCTCTCAATTAATCACCATTATCTATGTCCAGGGGCTCATTTGCATATGAATAACCCCAAAACACTTCCGAGTGGGCCAGTAGCAGGGCGAATGTACTGAGACAATGGTTGTTTATCCAAGCATATAAAAGTGAAATATGAATTGGTAAAATGTGACCGAGCCTGAATGTAAACCCAGTTATCTTAATTTTGAGCACATATTGGGACAAATTGGAAGTTATGCTCTAATATCTATTCAGTAGTAAATAATAGTGGCTTAAGTTCACTTAAATGTTTCATATAGCACAGCAGGGGATACCTCAGCACTGCCTCGTAAATGTCACATGAATCACAGCAGCCAATGAAATGGAGACATCGTATGAACTGGTTTATGCTCCCAATTGCACTCTTTGCCTCCAGCATGGCACCCCACTGGAGTGACCTCACCTCTCAGCTAATTGAAAGCTTGTCTTTAGGGAGCCATAACCATTCAATAACACATCCCAAACACAAGTACTCTTCATAATTCCTAATTGTAAGAAATTATGATTTTTTCAAACGGCAAGGAACTTCAGTGATATTCAATTCAGTATTCTGAAACGATTTGTGGTTTATTGGTTAAAAAATTGCATGTAATTTAATGCTCATGAGCGTCACATATCAAGTATTTCACTGTGAGTTTGTCTTTTCACTGATAACATGTATTAACAAATGTAATATTGACAGTTCAATTCACAATAGAATACATGTCTATGTGAAAACAAAGAATTTGTGTTTTGTTTTTCACCTCTTGTTTAATTCTGTTTTGGAACATTTGTCCACAAACCCACACTTTGTGTCTTTGCAGAATCCGTTCCAATAAGAGGATGCTGTTACTGGTGGGTGGTTTGCCTCCTGGACCTGATCGCCTCCCTAGTAATTTGGTCCAATACTATGACGATGAAAAAAAGACATGGAAGATCCTCACAAGTGAGTGGAGGCCTTTTCTTTGTACCCAGAGCATCTTGTGTTTGTGCCTTTTTATGAGATTTATCTTTTCCTATGAATGACTTTAACACAAGTTAATTTCCTCACAAAATGAGGGAAGGAGTTCCCTAAATCCTTCAGGTAATAATGTATCACTATCACTTTTAATATAAGTTTTTAATCAGAGCGTGACTTCGCAGCACTGTGGAGCGTCATGCACGGTTTCCCTTGTTTTTGCTGAAATATGCTCGCAAGATGCATGATGAGATTTACTTCAACGTAACGGCCTATTGTGGTGGAGCTACAACAACAATTAATCACATAGTTTTTCAATATCTTTAACAATAACTTCATGATTCAGTGTCTGTCAATCCCAAAATTAACATCAGGAAATAATTACATTTTAGAAAATCTTCATGTTATGTATTATTGGTAAATAATATGAGGTGATTTATTAAATAATCTTAGATTTCATAAAGTAGGAAGGTAGATAATATTTAGAATGTAAACCAAACAAGCCACATCTATAATATTTAGAGAAGCATCTCTGAGGAAACCAGCTGGTCTTTTCTCTTTGTCATCCATGACCTTTGAAGGCCCACTACTATATTATTGTAGTATTGCAAAGGTCAAATGAGAGCTAATGGAAAACCATATTTGTTCTTTGCATCCTCATCTCTGGACTTATTGAGTTCTTGTCCTTGTTTTGGTTTGAGTCATAGCTCAGCACTGTTGCTTCATAGTAATCTGCCTCACTGCGTCAATACCCTTAATCTTTCTGTTTTAGTTTTTTTTGTAGACTTTGTGAGAGGTCTAATCTTAAATTCTAAAGTAACTGTGTTGGACACTGTTTCTCAATTCATAACACTTCTTGGCAGTGGGATTTCAGCTTGTGTTTGGCCAGATTTATCAGGAGGCATTCTGCTAAAGGAGGCGTGCGTTCACAACAGCCTGAAGCTCACTGGTGTCTATATTGTTATTTTCTCATTACACTCACACTCATGGGTATAAACTGCAACAAGCAAAAGGTCAATAGGGATTTCCATCAGTCAAAACTAAAAAGTTAACACTCAAATGGTCCGTGGCCAAATGGAAGGACAAAACTGCAAAATCATCCCCTTAACACATCAGTGGCCATCTGATGTAGCTTCCACACAATGGATGTGGAATAGAAGATTATTAACATTCAATCATAACTTTTCAATGAGGCGAAACCTGAGAGGGACAGGCTTTGATTAAGACATTCATCAACACAATTTGGGGAGAATTTGATCCTCTCTTCAGAATCCTCTGCCTGGTGATTCCAGTGTAAAGTTTGCCATCTAGTGTACCCACTGTAGCGTGGCAAACAGCAGACAAAGCCTGGACTCTCTCCCCTGTCTGTGCTTATTTAAAACAGGCCCATATTAAAATCACAGGCTGGTGTACACTGTATGGCCTGGAACAAAGGAATCAGCTCGGCAGGATGCGGCTGTAATGTGTTGAAGGCACGTCAGACCTCAGCAGCGATGGTGCATTAGCTGAGGAGCCAGTCAAGCGGCCCCAACTGCGTCTCTATGCAGAGGTTTGTGCCTCCCTCTAGTGAGCCCTGCAGCTCACTGTAGTACAGCGACTGATGGCTTCCATCTCATAAAGACATGCTTCTAATGCCCTCCTATGACTGCTGCAACTACCTGAAGGCTTACCTTTCTTACCATGTGTGGATGGCTATGCACACATTCAATTAGTATAAGTCAGAGGTTATTCAAGATTGAAGTTATTTACTAACTATATGGTCTTATCTGTTTCATAATCTTTTCAATGCATGATCAAGTACAATTATATTTTATTATACTATGTAGTATTTAGAATCAATACTTGATACTTGAATACAAGACTTCTTAAACAATGAATTACTGGAGCGTATCACTACAATCATAAAACCTGTCAAAAACATTATATGTGCTACATTCCAGCTTAATTAGCTGTGTATTCAGTGAACTATGATGAGCTGAAAAACTCATTAATTAATCAAAGTGAAATGCTAATTGTGATAATAATGGAAGGTCCTATCGCCCAGCCTCACTGTAAAGCAACAACCTTATTACATGAGCAAAAGATTATTTGTAGTGTTAGTGCAAGTCACTAGACATCATGGAGAAGAGCACCCATCCATAGCACATATACTGCTGACAGAGTGATAATGTAAATAGCTATAGTCTTACAGCACTTGTCTTCGTGGTGCTCTGGAGCCGGGCAGCCTCTTCCCCTCACTGTAGATTAAGCTGTGTTTAGAGCATGTATGTATGTTATATTAGTATCCTATCGGAGACCTCCTTCCTGGGTGGGGAGGCAGATGTCAGCGAGCCAGAGTGAGATTGCAGGGAGAGGCCAATTGGAAAGAAATGAGATTCAAGGCTGTCTAATTTTGCAGCAACTGTGATCCATCAGGCAGTGGGGAGGTGACAGTGGAAATGACTGATGGAGACAGACAGGTGGGTTTTAACATTCCACTGATTTGTACTCAAAAAGCACCCGGGCCGAGATTTATTGAGTGAACACGATCATGTTCATTATGACTGTCACCTAAGACCATTTCTCTACATCTCAATGGGGTCACTTCAACACAAAGGATAGTGGAGAAAGAGTGCAGAAAAACATACTTGAGGAAGAAATTATACCCAGGTGGTCTTGCGTGTGCAAGACTGGGCATTTAAGCAACCTATACATGCGACTACAGCTGTAAAATAGCATATTCTACTATAATGTGCTACAAAGCATCTCTCCTGTAGGCTAATGTTTTATGTCCATGTTCCCAGGAAGACATAAAATAAGTCCTACCAAGAACATGTGGGAAAAGGAAAATCTATCTTTTGCTTTCTGTTCAGTTTCATGCCAGGAGACAGAAATAAAGATCGTATTTTTCTATTCTAAATATCTATTTTAGTTAGCATCGTGTCTTGTCTATTAGTCCTAAGAGCCCATTTAGGTAGTATTATTATCATCACAGAAAATAGAATAACATCTTGAGCCTTGAGTTCTCACCAGTCTCACTAATGCCCTCTACAGAAGCCTGTTCGGAATTGCTTCTCTTCT
>JAPMNZ010949501.1:0-16930 GCA_029875035.1 Pomatoschistus microps | reverse complement strand
GAAAATTAACCACCATTATGTGAATAAACCAGCCAGGAGGCTTTGTCGTACAAAGATCCCGTTTGCCTGTGTCTGATCTTCCACAATAGCTTAAACAAAAAACATTCAAATGGGTTGTTTTTTTCTTCAAACAAATGTGCTCTGTGGGTTTAACGCAACTCAGTGATAAAACAAAGCTCAGTGTTAAAACAAAGCTCAGTGATCTTCTCCGATGTAGTATGAACTATTTAACAACAGTGGTTCACAACTGGAACAGTCTTGGGACCCATCATCAACAAATCAACATCAAGCCACAACCCGATTTGGTATTGTTTTGTACGCTATAAATAGATTTCTTTTTACATTTTATGTCAAGTAAATTAAAGATATATAGGAGGATATTCTCAGACCAGAACGATTTTGGGAGATTCTTTCACACGATGACGTGCGCTGAGAGCCCAGGTGGGCTTCTCACTGATGCTTCAGTCGTGACGTTTCTACTCGACTGTACTGTCTTGCACACGATTTAGAAGGCATTCCCTCTCGGGAGCAGGTAGAGCGCAGCACATGTGCATGTTTTCAAAAAGTTGAGAGGACATTTCTTTTCTAAAATTCAGGAAAAACTCAAATGTTCACCTGGATTGTTTTACTAATTACCAAAACTTTTCTTAATGTTCTGAAATCCAGGGAAATTCTTTTGATGAAAAAAGGTTACAAGATTATTGATTTTGCCACGTAGCAAAACAGTTGAGAACTACTGATTTACGGTACAGGTTTAAGCCATGGACCTCACCTTGGGACCCCCTGACAAACACAGTATAAGTCAGGGGGTCAAAGAAGCTCGTGGGCCTCACCTGTTCATATTTGTCCAGCTCAGTGTGGTAAATCATCCGTATCTGGGCCAGCTTCTCCCTGTAGTCTGCGTATTCAGAACTGTCATCGCTGGACGACCCCCCGGTGGCCGCGGCTAGAGCTGCAGCTGCAGCCGCTGCGCTCTTCTCTGGACCAGACACTCCCTCTGCTAACAGCATGTTGTCCAGCCTCAGCTCCTGGGGGTCCGGGGGCTCTTCCTCTGGCACACTGCGGACGCTCAGGGCTACGGGATCACACAAACAGTGAATACACNGGAAAACGACTCGCACTGAAAACTATTATGTTGCCATTCACTCCACCATTTATCAGCAAATCTAAAAAAACAGGCGATGCCAAAGCGCCCACACAGCAGCTCATTAAAGAACCCACAAAAGAGCCTGTGATGAATGAACAGTCATTTGAGAGACATTAATTTGTGCACATATGCAAATTAGGTGCAATTACGACCATCTCCTGTCCATAACTGCACAAGCAGCAGTTGATTAATTTCCACAAAGCTTTTAAGAGACAAATTAACCATAACTGACCTTTTTATCACAGTTATCACAATTATTATGTTCATATTATATGTTTTCAAAGACATTTGGATAAAATGGAAAGAGCATTATTTGTAATAAACTATAATGGATACTTGTGCATTCATTGGGAGAAATGAACACATTGTAACAAGAAATGTGTTCAAATCAATCAGAACACATCTTAACAAGAAATGTGTTCAACGGTAGCAACGTTAAGTCGTGCTGGCCAACTTAACGTTGAAAAGGATGAACTCATTGAAACCTATCGTACAATAATCCCAGCGGTTTAATAATGTACAACTTCGACAGGAGCACCACATTTTGTCATGTTCCTAATGTTAATCACCCAGATTAGTGGATCCTGTTGCTTCCATGATTTTTTCCGTCAAAAGCGTCTGCTGCTTTGACACCTCTCCAGTAGTAGCCTCCTTTCAAGGCCTTCATCATCAAAATCATCATGGCACCCAGTAGACTTTTAGAAAATATCATCAAGAATAAAATCCAAGAGAATGCGACACACTGAGCACAAGAGCAAGAGTGGGAGAAAGGGACAAGATGTTAATAACAAAAGGCAGCTTGACGGCTGTCAGATCAAGGCCAAACGTTTCATCTGTCTCTCATCGCTCTCTCAATCTCTGCTGCAGCAGTGTCATCATTTTAAGCATTTTTTAATATCTAAAATAACCAAAAAACACCCCAAAATACAACAACATAGAATTTTACCCAAATCTGAAAAGTTTAACCCCACCATAAAAACTAGAATGTACCTGACTTCTCTTTGATTTCACAGAGGACGCTGAACAAGGCAGGTTTCAGTTTATGGCAGTTTAATGCATGTTTCCTGTAGAGAACAATGGAAAGAATCAAAATCATAATATTATTCTTTGAACTATGTTCACTTATTTTAAAATCCAGCTGAAAAATTCTGATGAAACATAAACATAACATGTTAACAGTAAGAAGTGCCAGAGAATGTGAAAATGGTTGGCACTCGCAGTTTGCAAGGAGAGAGCATACTTTATCTACTTTGATCAGTGTAGTGACATGATGACTACAGTATGACACACACATTTGTAGTTTTGATAACATATGGTAGTTCAGGCTTGTACCTGGCTTGAGCCTCGTCTAAGCTGTCCTCTGTGATGACCATTATCTGCTGGAGGAGCTGGCCTATGTCCTGCTGTTGCTGGTCCTGGTTGTGGTGGTCACTCACGCCTTCATGGGACTGCCCATTATGACCAGACATCCTGATCATTAATATGGCACTTATCCAGAATGGATACAAGGGACAATCACGAGAAAAATTAAAGTTTCGTTGCACTCCTCATTCTGTCAATATGAAGCAAAAATAATAGAATGCCAAAATCAATGTTCAGAATGTGTCAAAGGTAGCACGCTTTAAATAAAGGCCTTCGTGGAATCAAAAGCAGTATATTTTTGACACAAAAAACTGTCCCACAAGATCAAGAAAAAAATAATTGCGTTCCAATATTTGTGACATAAAAAACTTTGCAGAAAAATAATGCTATAAAATACAAATTATAAATAATGTTTAAAAAGGATATGGAATACAAAACGCATAGCTCGGATGTAATTATAAAACAGCAGCGCTTTAACTTTCTTTAATAGGTCATAAATGCGGTATGTTTTGACAATAATGTCGCCTCCGTGATCCTTTTTTCTTCTGGTTGTCTAGTAATCCGACGGCCAGCGCGCATTTCACCGTAAAACGTGTAAAAACGCGATTATGGTACAGTTATGTCCAAATAGATATTCATATATGTATTTCTCCCAGAGGACGTGACCGTAAATGTTTTTATTATCCGCTGTTTTTCGTAGATTGCTGATGCTGAAGGGGGAAAAAAATGCTAAGTTGAACATGCTAAAGCTAATCAAAAAGAACTTCCGCATCATCTACAACAACAAAACAACGTTAACTTTTTCGCCAACTTTTGATTATTGTTATTTTTTACCTCAGTTTATTTACCTACTCAATTTGTGGTGAGCCCCTTCTTTATGATTTAGCCTGTTTATTTAAGCCTCCGTTTTTCATAGTTTATTTTCTATTTTGGCCAATTTATTTTGAAGGGATCAAAGTGAAATGTCTCCCTCGTGTGGTTGAAAATTTTAATGTAAATACGTGTGCTACGCTGGGATTTGTAGTTCTCACTGCTCGGATACTTCCTGCTGAAAAGGCGAAAAGCCACCTATTTATTTGACCGAGAAGTACTAAAGTTTCTGTGCTCCGAAAATCGAGTCTTTCCTCTGATAAAGACGTGAAGGCGAAACAAAGGTGAGTTTGAGTTGTATTTATCTACGGGATGGAGAAAGATTAAACTTAATTTGAAAGGCAGAAAAAGAAGTCGAGGATTTTTTCACGTGGAAAATGTAATGTAATGTACTCACCGAGGTGAACTCGCCCTGTCATCGCAGCATTAATTTGACAATTTGAGTGTTGATATTGTATATAGAAACCACACAAACTTGTATGTAACGCTAACATTATTGAAAACTCCTGACTGTGTTATTGTTATAGTGTTTTTTTTTTATAAAAGCTTTGGTGTTTTAGTTTGAAAAATAAGACTTGAATGTGCTATGTCATTACTCGTTTTGTAGATAATAAACGAATATTTCCTACTTAGTTTAACTGTTTTACTCGGTATGACTGTCGTGACAGGAGTGCTATTATTCCACGTATTATGTTGCCTTTTCCTGTTTTTCCTAGATGTCCCTTGTTCTCTCACATAGAGAAGTGCGACCAATCACTGCTGTAGCCTGGACTTCCAACACCAGCACTTGTCCCAAAGATTTCACATTGGTAAGAACTTATTGAATTATGTATGATCAAATTATAAACATTCCTTTCAAGGGAACAGTCTAACTATGTAACCAACGAGATATTTACCTTAGGGACAGGTTGGCTGGACTTTCCTATTATGATTTTATAACATGTTATGGTGTTGATTGTTTTATGCATTTTTGTTTTGCTTTTGCAGATAAGCATAACAGAAGATGGAGCTGCTGCTAACTTTACCCGTAGCTTTGCAATGAGATCTGGCTACTATCTGTGTTACAGCAAGGTCAGTGGCAAAATGCCTGATTGGGAATAATGTGATCAAATTACGTCTGCAGATCCTGTTTGAAATTTGACTTGATTTTTTTATAGGATTTGACTGGTGGTATGGTGGTGTCAGACGTTCAACTAATTTCGGATAAAGACTCAATTCCTCATGGGTACTGCTACATTGCAGAGCATCTTGAACCAAGTGGGTACAACCTTTAAAATGGGCTTTATATGACATTTTTTAAATTTTTGTCATTTTTGATCATGATTAAAAATAAAAATATGTAATGTTGAATAACTCTACGTTAATGCTTCTGTGGTCAGGGGCCACTGTGTCCAAAAAGAAGCGTGTTTGTGTGCGTCTCGTCCCCATCGGCAGTGTGGATACAGCTGTGTTGGATATTAAACTCACTGGCAAAAGCAAAATGATGTTACAGCACTACACATATGTAGGGTAGGTATTTTAGTTTTTTACAAACCCTCATCTGTTATACTTTTTGTTTTTTATTTAATGTCATTAACCTGAATGACACCTTTTTTTTTAATTTTCTACAGAGATGTCCATGGCTATGTTTTGTGGTGCAGAAAAGGGGCTTTTTCGTGCCCAGAGCCTCAAGCCAAACCCAGAAGAGTTAGCCTTGACATTCAAAAGCTCTCTCTGGACCATTCAACTCCTCTTTTGCCTCTGAAGCCCAGGTATGATGTTAAAAATAGGTGAGAAAATGTAAGATGTAGATCAATTTCTTATGAATGGCTCTCCTCCTCTCTTAAAGTAACCTCCCTCCAGCACCACCTGGAAGACTGAGTCACAGACGACGTGACCTTGTTGTTAAAGATGATATTGACAACAAGCCAGCGGACAGCAGCCTCCAGGGAATGACAGGTATTGTTGCTTTCCCTCTGATGCTTTCTCTGGATACGTTGTAACCATATGAGCTCTTACTCGTTCTGTCTTTGTAGCACTGGACGGAGTTCCCTTCAGCCTACATCCAAAGTTTGATGTTCCAGCCAATGGCAACGTATGTGTTATAACTTCTATCCCTTTAATTACTCTATCATGTTTTCTGTGATAATGTGCTTTTTAGTGGTCACATGTTTCGTTTTCTAGTTTTGTAATAGTTATTGTTCTCCTTAAATATAAAACTGTAAAATATGTATATTTACCTGGTGCTATATTTGCTCATAATAATTTAGATTTAGTGTATCTTCTGATTATTAGCTCAGTATTTTAAACAATGTTTTACAGGGATCCCCACTGAGTTCTCAATTAAACAACATTCGCATAAAGTCCATTCAAGACATTGAGAATGAGGTAAATTAAATTGCCCAATACGTTTGAGTTGGTTGAACTCTTCCTCTCTGACTGTAAGGTTTTGTTTTTAGTATAACTACACCTTTGCAATAGAAGAAAATGCTACGAAGAGAAGCAAGCCCTCTGCCTCTTAGTCACCTTTGCACACATCCTTTCCACACATCGACACGCTCAGGTACTTTTGGAAAACCTGACTCCATATTTATATACTTTTGTATTGTCATTGTTGTTTTTGTATGGTTTGTATGTTGATTTTTATAAGTCAGTGGTTACCAAAGTGAGGGAAACAACTTTATATTGTCAGTTTTGTTTGGTTTTTTTAATGAAAAAACTATATTCTAAGAGAAATCAGGTCCGACCACACAATACGTTACTCAACCAACATTGTAATTCATTTAACATATTTTGTTGCTTCTAATTATTGCTCACTTTCATTTTGGGGTCCCTGTCTGAATACTATGTCATAAGAAACATAGGAGTACAATATGAGACCCTTAATATCAATGTTACAACATATTTATTTGAATGTTATGCCTGCTGCTTCTTGTAGGTGAAGTGTTTCCATTATACTACATAAAGTAATGAAGTTGTAAAATATACTTGTGGTTGTAGGGACAGTATGTAACAAAGTGTGTCTTCTATTATGGAGGTGAAGACACTGGCGACCCAAGATCAGATGCAATTATATAGTAGCAGTGAGTGCATGATATACATACACAACATTTAATTTATTTTACTTCAGTATTGACATAATTTTGTCATTACTTATTCTAAAACTCTCATTCTCATTGCCAGGTCTTTTGAGTGTTGCTCATGGTCACTCAGTTTAAGCCAAAATACTAAATACTGGGCTATGTATTGTTTGTATATGTCAATGAAATGGGGAAACACTAAGGTGCACTCATCAACTGTCGTCGTGGATACCCGTTTTTGTGAAGTGGTCCTATACCTGCTTTGTGCAGTTTGGTTTAAAATCTGTATATTCCTCAATTATGGATGATTTGAAATGCGCAATACACAGACAGAACACATAGACTCCCCTCTACACAGATATAACTAATAATTTTGCTAAGTAAAATCACAAGCTAGTTTCCAATTAAAATGGCAAACAGTATGAATATTCACTTAAATTCACCAGTAATGTCCCCTAGGCCAACAACAGGGATTATAAAAGACTGAGCTGGAGTTGGCTGATTGACAAATGTTTACTTTCTTGCTAGCTAATTGCGCCATAGATGTCTATTTTTAGCAGACACTACTTAATACAAACAAATGGATTCCAGAGATTCTGAGCTTTACAAAGAGCTACAACATGCCTATAGTGGCGGAGCTGCAGTTGGCTGCATGGATTACACTGTGAACTTGTGTTTATGATCTCAATGGCTACTTTGTGTTTGTAAGGCAGAGGGCCACACAACATGACATAGATGGCCGAACCTGCCAGATATAAAATAACCCAAACAAAACACGGGCCGCCACCAGAACAGTTGAAGATTGCGCCTCTTTAAGTGAATGTAATCATGAATGCGCTTGTTTTGTATTTTTGTATACGCTTTTAAGACAAGGTGAGAAAATAAAGACATATGTTCTCAACTACTGCTTCTGGTATTGTTTGTGCAGTGTGCAGCGCCCCTTTGTTGTTTTCAGTGAACAGAGGTCTGATTTCAACCAGCTGTTTCCCGCCTCACCTCGATCAGCTGCGCACACACATCGTAGTAGGCGGAGGCAGCAAACCACACACAGGCATTGGAGGGAACCCCATCAGCTGTAGTAGCCAGCGCAAAGCCTCTATTCACTTTAATTTAACCTAAAGATACGCATTCTTTCGCCTGGATGAGGTGATGCTGAAGTGGGATTTTTAGCCAGCAGGTTGCATATTATTCCGACCACAACAACGCGACACATCAAAAGAAAAATACACGGCGCTGACCAGGTGGCTTCGGGAGCATGGAATATTTTATGATGCAGACTGAAAAGATGCCGTCCTTGCAACACTTCAAGAAAACGGAGAAGGACGTGATCGGAGGCCTTTGCAGGTGCGTGCATCGTGTGTGCGGCTGTATGAAAAGCGTGTGGTGCGCCATGTGGGTGAAGCGTGCATGTTTTGTGATGTTAGCACAGAAGCTACCCTGGCGTCGGAAATGGGGTGTTCATAAAGGCATTGGTTTGATGTGTTAAATGTGTGCGTGTCGCGGCTTCCCGATCATCCACGGGCTCTCTGGTAACGCAGTGGTGTCTCTACGCGGAGTGTGGTGTGTTACTGCTGAATTTTCGGGATCCTGCTGAAACTGATACATTATGGTCCACAACCACGTGGTAGATAACGCGCTCCCTCTCACCACGGCAACAAACCACAACTGCACGCCTTTCTCAGGGTTAGCCGCATTCCCATTTATGAATAAACATTGCGTTCACGTTAATCACGTCTCGCCACTGACTGTAAGTGTCAAAACAAGGGTCAGAGTGGCCGATTTGCCGTGTCATGTGCTCGGGAATTAGCTTAGCTTCGTTAGCAATCTGGTTAGCCACCATCGCACATCGTGTTTATGGCGTTCGACCTGATTTGCGTCTGTTTCGCGCACTACTTTAGCCATTTCGAGTTTAGCACGTCTTTTTACGACACACCTGACCGAAATGCGGAACATTAGTTGGCTTTGTATGTTTTGAAGTCATGAAATGGCAATAATGTAGGAAAGCATTGTTCTATCCTCGGCCAGGGCCCTGTTGTTGCTGGTGTCACATTTCACTGACTACTGCTCCTGCGCTCAAGGCGCCCCCTATCGGCAGTTGGGTATAATCACAGTATCTTATATTAGCACTATTAATTGACACTTTCACGTGGTTAATTATTGATACTATATCACGGGTTTGAAATGATCAATCATGAACCAATTTAAAACTGATGACGGTTGTATTTTTATTGGCTGTATATTCTTCATACATTAAGTAACTAAAGTCTTATATAGGTTCTTTGCCTGCACAAAACAATCCTTAAGGCCATTTAATTCAGAGCTTTGTCATGTCGCTTGAGTGAGTGTGAGTGATTTCATGTGACAAACAGATTCCAGGGTTCATGTGAACTCAAAGGATCTTTTATTAGCATGAAAGTAACTCACCTAATGAGGATCCATGTGAAAAGTTGTACTGTATTGACCTGATTTACGTTGTATCAGGTCAATACAGTATTCAGTATATCTTCCACTGAATAATGGGCCAAATTCCACCTTTGTTTTCAGCCTTGCCAACATCCCCCTCAGTCCAGAGACTGCACAGGACCAAGAAAGACGGATTCGCCGGGAAATTGCCAACAGCAATGAGCGACGCCGAATGCAAAGCATCAATGCCGGATTTCACTCCCTTAAATCACTCTTGCCACACGCAGATGGAGAGAAGTTGAGCAAGGTATGATATAAACTCACAATAAATGAGACAGAATGCCATAATGACTGTGTGTTTTCCCCCCTTTATTAGGCGGCGATCTTGCAGCAGACAGCAGATTATATTTATGCGCTGGAGCAGGAAAAGACTCAGCTCCTGGCCCAGAATAACCAGCTCAAACGATTTCTTCAGGTAACAATTTTTCTGGTTATTTTTTAAGGAATACTTCACAATCATACTAAACCTAATCCAAATGTCTTTACAAATTGATTGTGCCGGTATTGATATCTCAAATAATGGATACTTACAAGGTTAATGTAATAGAATAACTAAGTTTGCACTTTTTTATTTTAAGTCACTGTTGATATTTTAAAACTGGAAGGAATCAATCAAATCAAATTCCTCTTAACAAAATGAAATCATGTTTGATGATATGTCCCAAATGTATGTCCACATAGGAGTTCAGTGGTTCATCCCCAAAGAGGAAGCGGGCAGAGGAGAAAGATGAGGGCATTGGTTCTCCAGACACGATGGACGAGGATAAAGTGGACGAGCTGCGGAGAGAGATGCTGGAGCTTCGGCAGCAGCTTGAAAAAGAGCGCTCTGCTCGGATGCAACTGGAGGAGCAGGTTAGACAAAGAAAACCGGTGTTAATCAAAGAGGATTGTTGACTGGAGGAAAGGCAGTGCTGCTAATCTACCTGACTAACAGGTCCAGACAAAAGGGAGCCTCCAGTCCTTGAGACCTGTGCAGCTCATTATAGAATTATCAGTTAGAATCACTGCAAAAGGAAACAAAAGTCTGTGCCACCTAGATCAGAGCTATTCATAATCCCAGGACTTCGTAGGATTTACACGCTTGGATGTACTAAGTGCCAAAGAACCTGACATCTGTCTGATCTGTTTTTATTTTGACATCCTTACTAAATTATTACTGTTTATTAACGAACTTCATTAGTGTAATCTTTTTGTGAGTTGTAGTTTTGTCATTTTTATTTTGTTTTTACCCTGTTTAGAATAGCCACGATGCATACATTCAACTATGTGACATTCTCTGAGATTTGTTTTGCTCTTAATGGTTGAACAATATAATTGTAAATACTCAGAAAAGTCAGACAGATATGTACAATGTTTTCTATTTAAATCATGTGATTATCTTTAGACCCTGACTTAATACAGGTGCATTTGAATGAACTTTTGTCTGAATGGGCCAAATTATCAATTTGGTGGAAGCACTAAAGACACATTGGGAGATAATAGCTGTGCGTCTTCCTACACATATTTATAATATTGGACAATGATTGAATGATGGACATGCCACGACTTTCAATACATTTTGGTGTTGCACAAAATGTTCCATTAAGAGGTCGGCTTTTTTAGGATGTTATTACAACTTTTATAATTTTGTGAAAATCCAATGCTTTATCAACATTGCTCTGCCAATTCGCAAAGCAGCACTGATCCAGAATTACATTACAGTAAACGAGGACTAGACTAGCACCAACCAGGAATAAACCAAAATGAACTATGCACACGATTTGAAATGTTAGAAGATGGCAGCATGGTGAATCAGATAGGTTTGATAAGGCCCCTACATCTTAAATATAATAGGTGTGGTCTAGTTTGTTCTTCACAGTTTGTTGTTACAGAGTTGACCAAATATAAAATGTTGCATTTATGTGACACAGGTGCGTACCTTGGACGGACAGTCTCTGAAGGTGATCACTCAGCAGGTGGAGGAGGAGCAGACTCTGCTGCAGAACCACACGCTCTTACGGCTAAAGCAAATCCACGCACTGGACAAACAGACAGCACAGGTCAGAGCATGTTTTATTGTTTCTCTTTTAAGATTAGTTCCAGTCTAAATTGAACAATTACTTCTGTACTTTAGACTTTTTTTGG
The DNA here is from genome assembly GCA_029875035.1 of Pomatoschistus microps. Lineage (NCBI taxonomy): Eukaryota > Metazoa > Chordata > Actinopteri > Gobiiformes > Gobiidae > Pomatoschistus > Pomatoschistus microps. The sequence goes on along the minus strand of JAPMNZ010949501.1, from coordinate 5,905 downwards.
TTGCAAAGATAATGATCATTTTGAAGCTTATTGGAGCTCAATAGCTTTGTTTGTTTCATAAATATATTTGTTTGACCTCAGCACCACAGCTGATTGGCTGATTCTCTTTTCAGTGAGAAAAAGAGCATCACCCCTCACTGTACAGAACACGTGTATGTGAAAACCGTTTTGAGACCTAGCAACTAGTTATATGGATTTTATTACAGTGTTGGTTTTTTGTGGTATCAATGTTTGGTTAAAAAAAAATCATCAGAGCACAAATAAAGCAGACACAAGCCCACACAAGGTGTGTTTTGACAAAAAGGAACAAGTAACATGGATTTCATGACATTGAGATGTTTAAGTCATCCAATATTACTTAAAGTTGGATAAACTAATTTTGACACCACAAAAAAAAGGATTTCCATTTTATATGATTAAGTCACACACGTTTTGAATGCTTCAGACTCTGATAAAAGTCAGATGATACTTGTGTTTGTATAGAATGTGTCAAAAGCCTCCTGAATAAACATGTTTGTATGCTCCATCTTCTCCTGTCAGGTACGTGCACCTTCGGCACCTCCCGCCCCCACACATCACCCCACAGTGATTGTCCCAGCGCCCACACAACCACAGCCTCATCATGTGACTGTGGTGACCATGAGTCCATCAGGCCAGACCGCCACCGTGTCCACCTCCAGACAGAACCTTGACACTATAGTGCAGGTAGGATTCTCCTCACGTCACACTCTAGGATAGGACGGAAACCTCCCTTTTAGAAAAGCCTTCGGTGTTTCTCCACAATAACACCAAAGTTCTGTTTTTTTGTTTTTTTTTGTAAATGTTGTTTTGAAATTTAGCTTTTTATTCTATACACATTTCCAGTTGTTTTGAGTGCTTAATTTTATTCCTACTGATTGGGAATTTTCACACTGTGAGACAAATATAGGTTGTCTTTATCATTGTGGCCATACCTATCATACTTTGTCAGGTCGCGCAAGCTAAGCAGTGAGGGCCCTGCCTAGAACAGTGATGGGAGCTTAACTGTTGTGCCCTTAGGCAACACTGAAGTCATCGTCAATTGAATGAATAATATATTGTAAAGTGTCTTTGAGTGTCCATAAAAGGTTAAAGTACATCACAACTTTATACATACATTTAATGGTGTTTTTGTTTTCTTTTGTTTTAGGCTATTCAACATATTGAACGCAATCAGGAGAGGAGAGCCAGTGCAGAGGAGGAGCAGAGGCGAGCTGTTATTGTTAGCCCCAGTCATGCTGCTTTGGAAGTCACATGTTCAGAGACGGACACAGACACCGAGGGAGAGGACTGCTCAATGAACTGAGCGGTTTGTCCACTGAACTCAACTACCAAACACTTAATACTGATTCACTGCAAGAGGGCCACTGGAGCTCGACTACATTTGAAAAAACGAATATCTGTGACATTTACCAAACTCCAGTAAGCCGGCCATTCTGAAGTGGTTCTGCAAAAAAAACATGAAATATAAATGTACAATAACCTTGCAAATATCATGTGGATGCCATTTAACTTCAATCAGATTCGTTACATTTGGCTCTGACACACCGACAGTATTATTTGTACAGCATCACTAAATATAGTTTGAATGTACCTACCCATGAAGAAGGCCACATCTCATTAACCATCTGTTTTTGGTTTTGTTTTATTTTCTGACTGTCCGGTGCTACAACATCTAAAACTGACATTACTTAAGATATGAATAGACTCATTGCGATCAGAATAATTTCCAATGATAAATACTTGTTTTAAAGTGAAATCAAATAAGCTCTTCAAATAAGCTATTACCAGTAATTTAATTGATTTACCGAATACTTTAAATTATTATAAATTTGGCATTTGGTGATGACCAGCTTTGTGATGTTTTACAAGGAGAGACAATGTTGCAGACTTGTCAGGTTATATATGTTTGATAGATATTGTTTGCATGTAGGCTTCATTTTCCAACAAAATGGTCTTAATTTTCTTAGTGACTATGCACTAAACAGTCTTGTATTTATGCATTTGGATCTGCATTTTGTTTGTTTGGGTGATTTATGTTTTGAAGAAACTATGCACCGTGAGTAGGCGATGTGCATACCTACAAAGTTCTCATGAAACTTGACATCATAATGCTGAAGAATGTAGGGGATGTAAATGGGGGAAAGTACAGCAGAAACACTGCTTTTACCAACATGTGTTTGGCACTTCGACTGCACCCCTCATCTACAGTTTGGTCTTTGAAATACTTGGATAGTGACCTAAGCTTTTGTTTTATTAGTTTTGCAAATTATTCATCATTGTAAACATTGATGCATGAACACCACAGCTTAAACAAAGAAAATATATATTTGTGAATCATTTTTCCTTTATATGAAGCCTCAAATATTTTCGAACACTCAAAGGTGATGTCACACATGATGATTGACAAGTGCGTCTGGGTTTGGCAGGTGTTTTTAAAATTAAGACTGTACTTGGAGTCCTGCACTTCTACTCACTTTGGGCATGATTGCTGCAGATCTTGGTCAGATCGTGTTTACTTTTACCCTCCTGAAAGAGAATTCTGTTGTGATAATGCTCTTGCTCAGTAGAACTTCAGCACTTCAGTCCGTATGCTTAGTATTGTTTTTTTAACAGACCATTGGTGATGCATAGAATCTGAAAAGTTTGATCACTATCCAACTTTCAAGAGGACCATAACTGTATTTGTCATTGTAATGTAACTTCAGGCCAAGCTTCAATATGAATTTGAGAAGTTGACATCAAGCACTGCACTATGGATTATCGTCTGTGGATTTATTTCTGAAAGTCTGTCCATCTCATGTTTTTTTGCTTGTCACAAGAGTTCGACTGGAAAAGCGTGCGCCGCCCTTCAGTTTTTTTTATGCTGTAAACATTCCATTGATTTGGATCTAGACCTCTCGTTTTTCTATGTTTTCTAATTGATGCATGTTAATCTCGACTCAAGCGGCCTTTTGTTATTTTGTCTTACTGCTAATTTTCATTGTGATCCAGGCCTTTTGTGTGAATTCTTTGACACTTGTATTGGGTTTTGTAGGCTTTTCTTTTCCGATGTTTGTGGAGCTTTGATAGAAAGAGGTCTAGTTTACTGACCAATGCCAGTCTATTATGTCGTGTTTTCTTCATTCTTGACGTTTGCAGAACTGCTGTCATAGATGAACTTGGGATATAAAGCACTTGCTGTTCTGTACTGCCTGAATCAACGGTCAAAAGTGAATTTGTCCATGTATTTTTGTACGCTTTTTGCTGTGACACATTTTAACACCTTTATTGTGTTTTCATTATCTGTCTAATTTGTGTTTTGGTGACAAGCATTTTTGTTTTATTTTGTCCAGGATGACAAGAAACGGTTATATTTTTGTTTATTAAAATTGGGTAAACTCACTTTTGTAAAATTGAAAAAAGAAAGAAAATAAAATTTGTACTTTTTTATTAGACCTGGTGTCTGTTTATTCAGCTGTGTAGCAGTTTGCATGAGATGTAAAACAGTGTTATTCTGTGACACGCTTGCTTTCTGTCGCAGGGAGATCAAATGAAAAGTATAGTTCGTATGATATTGTGTCTTAATGTTAATGATCTTAAATAATACATGCCATTTGTCTTAACTTGGAGTGTAAAAGTGAAATGAAATGTAAACAAATCAGGTCAGAACATGCAGTCTCCGTCGTAACATCTTTTGCATGGGTGTGAGACGGAGCCCTGTGAGTCACTATTTGACGCTTTGAGCTGAGAGGGTGGTCTATAGAGATATAGAGATTTTGTTTTATTTTATTTAGGATAGCTATTGTTCAGTTAACCTGTGCTCTGTGCTCCTCTTTCCTTCTGTTCTAGAACTTGTGATGCAACACTGAAATTTCCTGATTGTGGGACAAATAAAGGATCTCCTAATCTTAATCTTAAAAAGAAAATGTGACGGAGGCCAAAACATACATTCATTTGAAAACCAGTGATGGGATAAAACTGTTGTGACAGCATGGAATGAAAATGTATGTATGAAACAATCATTTATTGTGGTCCAAAAAATAGGTACCCCAGCTTTAATGCAATAGAAATTATCCTCATATTTCTGCCATCGTCTCTCTCTGTGGTGGGTCTCCAGCAGCTGACGTCCACATAGCTGGGGTCTGGTGTGGTGTCCCGCCCTGGGTCACATGACACCTGTCCACACTGTATATATAGAGGAGCAGAGCCACAGAAAGGCCCCTGGCACCAAACATGGAGTCTGCGATGTCGCGGTGCTGCCTGCTACTGTGTCTGCTGCTCTCTTCTGCAGCAGGTAAGATTACACAATGAGGGGCTTTTCATTTAAAAAAAACACATGAAAAAATCTATACCGTTCAAAATTGAGCTTTACTTTAAATCATTACAAATTGTGTTAATACTGTTATCACTGCTTCCACTGCTCCTCCTTCAATAGCTCATACAAACTTGTTTTCCTTGTAATTGTTTATTTAATTTAACTAAGGGTACCTAAAAGTTAAAAGGTGGTACCCCTGTGGTCAAATATTGTGTAACCCTATGTCTATCTCTTGTATATTAGAATATTACTCTAAATATTCATACAAAATATTAAATGTGATTGCTTCTACATACAGTATTTAGTGTATTCTATCATACACATGAAATTGGTTAATTATTTTTCTCTTTAAAGCTGAAAAACACAAATGAAGAACTCTTTATTAACATCCATGTACCAAGATCTGTACATTGTTTGGTTCTATTGTTTGCATATTCTTGTATTTTTTGCCTCTGTCACATCTTTATTATCAGCGTTTTTCAATTCAATTCAATTCAATTCATTATTGTATAGCCCTAAATCACAACAGCAGAGTTTTAGACAAAAAGATTAGTACGTAAAACATGTTTTATAATAAGAATGAGACAGCATGTTGTGGTCTTATATGCTCACAAATTTCTACTTCAACAAGACTCTTCCTGCAAATTGTATAAATGAAACCAAAACGTTTAGGTATCCCTGCTTTAATTCTTGCAGCGCTGGTATAATTGCATGCAAGTGTCTAGAGTTTTGTTCTACATTCGAGCTGATGCGTCACAGCAGCTGATAGAACTGCTTGCTCTTGTCTCGACACACCCCCCTGTCAGCAGCAGAAACAGATCCACAACCAACTGTTGGTTTTTGTTAGATATTTTGACAAGACATTTAGATTTTAGAACTTTAAAGTGATTATGAGTTACTGACCCTGGTTCTTTAGTTTTCCACAAATTTGCTTCAACTTCTTTTACCAGGGAAAACTAACCTTGGGTGTCCTTCTGTGAGTATTATTGTTCATGAAAATGCCATCTGGTTATGCGCAAGAGTGATTGAGATAAAAAGAAAAAAAATTGTATTCTTTTGATGTCAAGCTGCATTTGACGAGCAACTAAAGGTTTTTGGAGTGGGTGTAATGTCTCTAATGTGCGATCTCAGACGAGGGGGTGTCCCGACTATAACGGGCACAGGGGAGCGCTGCAGAGGACAGAACTGGACCTCGGAGCAGCTGAACTCTGGGTTACATAAGCAGATAATCAAGGACTGTTAACCGCTTTGATACGTGAATCATGGAGCTGAAATGGCAACACACTTTAAAACTTAGATTGTTCTGTTAGTAATGTATTGACACATGTATGCATGAACATAAATTCTCTTATCACAAAAGTATGTATCCCAGGTTTCTATTTTTCAGGACAATGTAACACTTCATGTAGCAGTATCATTTTGCACTACCTGGTGGACCCAATGTGTTTAACAACTTTTAATTAACATGCTATATGTGAAGTTTTAATCTGACCAAAACTAGAGGTTGATCACGTAGACTTTATTTACAGTGGGAACCAAAATTTTATATGCACCGTTTAAAACAATATATGCTTTATTTTTTCTCACTTT
>JAPMNZ010949480.1:0-10063 GCA_029875035.1 Pomatoschistus microps | reverse complement strand
GTGAGCTTCAGTCTCAGGGTAAACTGGGAATGGGTCATATCCAGGGTAACAGAGTTCATGACGTACTGAATGGAGGCTGGAAGTTCTATAAAATATTCAGTTTAAGAGATCCTTTATTCATCCTACAGTGGACAAATTTCAGTGTTGCATCAGGAGTTACAGAGCAGCACACAAGATCTATGAACAATAACTCTATTATGCTAAAGATATTATTTTTAGTAGTAAAGAAGCAGATCTAAAATCTCCAGCTTTTGCATAATGTTACGTTCATTTTGGTAATTGGACATTCTGAGCATCATAGCACTTTACATTAGCAGAGTGGTTAGCCCCTTGCATAACTCTGGAGTTTTTCTGGCGTTCCCACAACCACAAAAAACATGAATGACAGGTTTTTCAAGCAGACATAACTTTTATTGTCAAAACTGGTGGAATTCCTTCAAGATCCAATGAATTCAGAACACCTTACATACAGAAAAACGTTTCACTTCATTTATTTTCTTGTATTTGTTTTGTTATTGATTGTAGTAGTCCTCTATCTCTTTCTGCGTTTCAGGGATCCACCTTTCTGCCTTTTTCACATTACATTTCTGGAAAATTCTCTGGCACCTAAAGGGATAATATGAGCACACAAGCTTTTATAGTAACTAGTGTACTTTCTATCTGTACTCCGGTCTTCAAGAAACATGTCACTACAACACAAAGCAATATGACATTTCGAATACTCAATATATTGTGTGTAATTCGGTGTCAGTTTTGTGGTCGTCTTTGCATTGATGTTGGCAATAGGTCTAACTATTACATTTGAGTTTTTGGTCTATTTTCCGTGTCCTTTTTCCTCACTCTTCAGTCATATTCCCAGTTGTCTCATCCGTAAATGACACAGGAGCCTGGTCGTCTATCTCAACAGAGCAGCTTGTCTCGCTCTCCATCCTCCACTAAACCATGACCCAGGCCTGAAGCACTTCCATTGTCTTCAAGTTCTCCCTCGTATTCCCTGGGTNTGTTGCTAAATTTCACATCTTCCTCCCTTTTTGTATTTATTTTGCTGTAGCACTCCCATTGTTTCAGTTTGTTGAGGTCTGGACTTGCATCTTACCTCATTTTCGTCTGCGCCCGCGGTCACATGCTGTCGAGATTGAAGAAAATCACCCAAAGTGGGACATTTTTAATTATCTGCACATTCTAATTACTCCATTCTCCACAGTGATCCGCATCATTTAGAGGAGATAAATGGATGTCTGACTCGCCTCGGGGAAACGGGAAGGTTCATTATTGTAGACAAAGCGTGGGTCCACCTCCTTTTTTAGGATGATAAACCTATACAACGATGATTGTCTGGGATAACAGCGGTTTTACATTTTGATTGTCTTAAATGTCTGCCAAAATAATTGAACAATAATTAAGTTGTTCATATTGATTAATCGGTTGATAATCAAAATTCTGTTCACTTTTTTGCATTTATTCTATATATTAGAGAATTATTACTAGGTCCTTTGCATTTTATATTTTTTTCTTGTATATTTCTCCCTATTAAACCTGTGGGATCATTCAGGACTATTTTCTCTAAAACACCGGCTTAAAATTATGTTTTGTTCCACTAACTGATTTAAAACTAATTATTTTGGCAACAATATCAGCACACTACAATCACTGCTTTTGGGAACCTTTTTTTTTCTTTTGTAATGTATTAGGTTTACCACTAGAGGGAGTGCTAGCCTAATTTATTAAGTCAGAATCTCATACAGTAGCATTATAGGCTGCAATAACAGTTTGTCAAGATCATTCCAATGACTTCCTATAGTTCAACGTGTTATTCTTGGTTAATTCATTCTTTTAAAATAAACAATGCATTTTTAACTTAAACGAGAGGACATATGTCATATGTACTGTAATTCAATTCTATGCATGCTTTGTTTTGCATATTCATGATTGTACGCACATCAGGCAATTTCCAACCCACTGCTTCCTCTGCAATATTCTGTCTAATGCGGCATCCCATCAATCTCCGAAAGATTTATTTTCTGCAGATATTTTCAAAGTGACATTCACAAGTACAAGCCTGTCCCGGCATCAGAGCAAAATGGATTTAGGCGATCTGAAATGTCAAACTAAATCAAGCGCCATTTCTTTTTATACTTGTTTTTCAAATGTCAAAAATGCACCAACCCTGCTCCTTTTTACAGCAATGTGTCGAGCATGGATTAACTTGCAGCGTTAGTGTTTGCTCATTGAACGGGAACAGAGCAGGTTGGTGCATGCTGCATGGCCCCTCCTCTCCTCTCTCTGCTCTGTACACACTGTAATAGGTGTGTACCGTTTTCCCCAGCAGAAGCTTCACTCCACATTCTTTGGATAACTTGGAAATAACTTGCCCGTTTGGTATTTGAGGAAAGAAACCCCAGTTCTTCTTGAGAGCAAATCTACATAGAGGCTGCTGAAGGACAAGTTTTCAGTCATTTCAAAACTTGCCTTGCTCCTGCGTCATCAATATTTACATCTTGCAAAAGGCTGAACATTTTAAAGGGGACGCTCTAAAGGCAGCCTCTAGGATACTCATACTGTATGGTTGGACACTGGCTCCTTCTTGCCACCTCCTCCCTCTCCTACAAGAATACAACATTTCATTGCGGGTTTTTTTATTTTTTTCTTCTCCTGCTATTGCCGCATGTGCACCACCTGGACTACAAAGTGGGACCCTGCCTTTTGGAAAGTGCATATATTGACTTGCAGCAGCAGATCTCGTTAGTCCTACAGTTTGCGTCGGTAGATCTCATTTCTACTTAATCTCTTTTTTTGGTTTGAATTTCATATCGTGGTGAGGACATGGGTTCAGGATCGGCATCGCAAGAATTGGATTTATGAGAATTTCTTTTTTTTTTGACCTTCTTTTGACCCAATAGAGATGTCAGGATTTCGCAGGAGCAGATTCACCAAGCGCTCGACTGACTCCATCTACGACGCGTTACAGTTGGTGAGCCGCGTTTCTTTGGACTTGATGCGAGATTGAGATGTGGATGAGCGAAAGGGCAGTGTAACGATGACACCGTTTGGAGACCAATTCAGGAGCTTCGTAGAGCGTCTTTAAGCAGAGGTGTCTCTTGATAGCGGAGGAGGGGTTACATCATAGGGACCGGGGATGTCAATAATTGCGTTTCCTAATCTTTTGCATACAAGATATACTTCAATTGTTTTGTTTATTTTCGTAAAACCACCAGGACTGGATCAAGATGAGTTATTACATAAAGCTGGGGTACTTAACCAAAACAACCCACACATTTAACTATGTAATAAAATCCATATATCTAGTTCTAGCTCTCAACAACATTAAGATTTAGAGATCCTTTATTCGTCCCACAGTGGGGAAATTTCAGAGTTGCATCACCAGTTAAAGTGCGGTTGGAATGAGGAGCACACAGCACAAGATAAATGAATAATAACTCTGTGGTGAAATGGATTAAAATCGCAAAAAAGAAGCAGTATAAAATCTATCTGTAGAATAGAAAGGAAAGAAGTCTAAAATCTCCAACTTTAGCATGATGAAGAAGCAAGACTTAAGTACAAAAACCCCTGACTTTAGCATAATAAGGAGCAAGGAACAATTTGCTTTTATCGCTGTAGTTTTCACATGCTTATTTTTGTTTTTTACGTCTGTCATCAGCTTTTTCAGACAGAAAAGTGAAAAAAGGAGGACTAGCTAAAGTGTCAATTAGTGACTCATGGGGCAGATTCTTAAAAGTATGCAAAAGATGACCTGTTGTCTGAAAAAGGTAAAATGTTACTTTGAAATTTCCGTCTGTTGGGACAAACTACAAGGATTATTTAAAAAAGTTGGGTATAATATTTCTTTCCATTAACATCACTTAGCAGTTCTTTCACTCATGTCATAACTTCACACACATGTCTTAAAACTGAGAGGTTAATACATGCAGCTTTTATCTATCTAATCATATTCTATTTTGTAAACCTGCCTCTGTGGCGGTGGTTAAACTGGTTTGAATACCACAATGGAAAATATTGTTTGTCATTTGCGTCGAGAAGCCGTGAAATCAGCAAAGACAATCTTCAGCTGCTCAAGTCTGAGTGTCAACAAATGGACAGAGTGTGTAATGTGCGTTCGGATACACTTGGCGCCACGGATTCATGATTTATGGAAGTGGTGCTGCTGCTATTGATTCCAAATGTGTTTCAACATGAGCTAAATAACTTCACCGCCTGCAGTAGATAATACAGTAAGGCAATTACGTAATATATTTGGGTTTCTTTCATTTTGTATGGGTAATCGAAAACAAAGAACATATCTCAGGGTGTTATCTGACATGATCTCCTCTGATATGATGTGTCTGTACAGATACATTTCCCAGTATTGAGTGCTTTGTCCCATGTAAACAAGGAATTGCAACACTGTGTGAATAATGGATTTTTTTCCCCCAACAGAAAGTCTTGCAAAAGTAAATTGTTTTTTTGGCTCATCAAAATACATTATTTTTGAATGCTTGTAAGTCACTCATTTGACACTTTGGGTTGAGAGCTGATAAACGGAGCAAGAGTGGCCTTTTTTATCACCTTTCTGTCTGAAATGTAAATATGTTACACAAATACATGTGAAAATTACAGTAAAAACATATAGCTCACTGCCTCCATCCCAAAAGCATCTAGAATAAAATTTTATTCATATGCCTAAATCTCCTTTTAAATGCAAATAAGTTCCCCAGCTTGAATTCATATTTGTCCAATTGATGAGTAACGCAAATAATTATAAAGCAAATTTAAGCTAATGGAATGGTACAAAATAACATTAATGCAGTTCGACCCAAATCTGAAGGTGCCTCATTTTTGTTTCTTAAATCTGGCCAAAATCTCAGTTTCCTCATCGTCTCCTGGCGTGCACTTGTTTTGTTCCTCACTTCACAGCTAGAACATGATTCATGCTTGCTTTATTGACGGAAAATTATAGCCGAAGTAGCGTGACATATTCTGAAGCATCATTTTAGAGCCCTCATTACTGGGAGCGTCGGTTCCTCTTAACGCTGCAGGTCTGCTCTTGCTTGGTATTTCCTTGACGTTTTCTGCACTTGAAGTCGGCTGGTTCTGTTATTGCAAGAATGTGTTCTGTAGTTTCCAGTCTGCTTTTTTTCCCTTCATACTAAATCACTCAAGTTACATTTTTGCCTTCAGGTGCGTGCTAAGGTTCAAGATGATCAATTCTAAAAGATGGAAGCCTTATGCGACAGTAGCAGGCTTCAGCAGCAGCCAGTTATAGCCAGGAATGTGCTGAGCAATGACAGCTTGATAAACTGCTATTTCAACTTTTCTCATTCTTTACTGTGCGTTATCTTTGAGTCTCCAATCATGAGACTGAGGTTGTTATTTTCACCTTTCTGTTTTGGAGAAAGAGCTGATGCAGGGACAGACTAAACCCATCATTATTCCCCTCATAATCTATGGCTTGTTTCTTTTGCCTGGGCACTATGTGTTTCATTTCAACAATAGAAAAAGTACTGAGAATCTCTACTTTCAAATATAAGGGGGAAAAGTCAATTGTTAAGCTTTACCAATGCTCCATTCAGTCTCAAGCATCGATTTGCGAAATGCAGGGTAGCAGGGTTAGAAGTGCTGCCGGGAGCCTAAAAGGAGCACAGACCTAAACACACATGATTACCTACCCCAAGGCAAGTCAGGCAACGTGTTTTTTTTATAGTATAGTTAGTATTTACAGTATGTTGTATAAACTATTCCTAGCTGCAGATGTTGCCGTATTTTTTTTCCTTTTCCCTTTGAAGCTGCACAATGTACTCAAATTGTGCAAATGTGGTCTGTCATTTCGTTGTGGTTTTCAGTTTCAATTGTAGTCAAGTCTTCACTGTACAGAAGAAGTGCATGTTATGAAACTCCAGTTGCTGCAGCCCTTCTCGTTCTTTTACAAAATCTCACTGTCTATAGATTCATTTACTGTAATACGTTTTCAAGATATCAGATATCTATTGTACAACATGGTTAATGTATACCCACGTGTTTTTCCCCCTCACCAGAGCTCTGAGCAGATGACTGGTTTCTGCCGCAGTCTGCACGACATAAACACGGCTGAAGCTTCGTCCTCGTCTTCATCGTCTTCATCCCTGTCTCCGAGCCCGGTGTCCGCCGCCCCACTCACGCACGCCGACAAACTCCGCAAAGTCATCAACGAGCTGGTGGACACGGAGAAAGCCTACGTCAAAGTCAGTACATTGCAAACGTCAGATGCAGTTATGGCAATACTTCATTCATTCATTCATTCTTGTCTTGTTTGTCTTAAGGATCTCCGGTGCCTCATCGACTGCTACCTAAAACCTCTGCAGAAAGGTGGCATCCTAACACAAGACGAGGTACTTTCCGATTTTTTTTGTATATAGGAAACGATAATATTTAGCTTGAATGGATTGTGATTCTGGTCGTCTGCCCTCGGTGCAGTTGGACGTCCTGTTCGGAAACCTCGGAGAGATGGTGGATTTCCAGGTGGAGTTTCTGCGCACTCTGGAGGACGGGATACGACTGGTGCCTGATTTGAACTGTCTGGAAAGAGTGGAGCAGTTTAAGGTACAATGCATACTATAAAAGAAGGGATGAGTAGAAAAATGCATGTTGTTACTATTGCTTTTTGGAGATAAAGTATGTTGTCTGGTTGATGCTAACAGACTGCAAGCCAAAGTTACATTTGTTCATTTAGGAATTTGCTGTATGAATTTGTACATTGTTGTGGTCGGTTTTAATTTAATCTTAATCTTAAACCATAATCAACAGTTAGAAACATGTTTTTAATCGTAATGTCTCTGCTTGTCTTGGAATGTGTGTGCAAATGCAAGCCAAAAGCAAATTTCTATCATTGAACAAATTTTAAGTTTTTATATTTTGGTGACTTGAACAAGACAAGTTACAAGTTATTCTATTGAGCTTTAGCATGACAATGTAGCTATTAGGGCCTCCTCTTTCAATGTAGTAATGTATTCACTGATCTGTTCTTTCCTGATACATGTACTCTTGTTCTTCAGAAAGTCCTGTTCTCTCTGGGAGGGTCTTTCTTGTACTATGCTGATCGCTTCAAGATCTACAGTGCGTTCTGTGCCAGCCACACCAAGGTGCCCAAAGTCCTGGCCAAAGGTAAAGCGGAAACGCAGGAAACTTTATTATGTCTTGTGAATATTTTCTAGATGTGATTTAAGGTTACTGGGTCAGTACCTGATAACCGAGTACCCGGTTTCCTCCGGGTACTCCGGTTTCCCCTGCCACTAAAAATATGTACAATAGGTCTGACGTGCGCCTCCTGTACTGGCGACCCCGCTCCCATCTCTGTGTGGAGTGAGAGACAAATGTGGCCAAAAATAACAATTGTAAACAGCTTTGTGACTCTGGTCTGTGAAAGAAGGTATATAGAGATTACTTACTTACTTGCATTATATTCCTGCCCCAGTTCAGTCAATATCAAACAAGTTCATAAAACACTCAAAGTTGCTTAATACTCATGATAAAAACAGAGCTGCCTCATTTTGACTAAGTCTTCTCCAAATAACAGGTCAATAACTGTAGTTGGACACAAAGTTGGACAGTAGTATATGCATAAACTAGCAAAAACTTTTTTAAAATAAAATTGTAGCCACATGCAATTCATGGTAAGGTAAATGTTATCTCTCTATAGACTAATTTGAAAGAGGATATTTTCTCTCTTAGCAAAAACGGATCCAGATTTCAAGGCGTTCCTGGCTGAGAGAAACCCCCGACAGCAGCATTCGTCCACTCTGGAGTCGTACCTCATCAAACCCATCCAGAGGGTCCTGAAGTACCCCCTGCTGCTGAGGGAGCTGTACTGTCTGACCGACCCGGACAGCGAGGAGCACTACCACCTGGACGGTACCACTTCTTTTTAACTTTTCAAACTAACAAATCTGTTGAATCTCACCACAGTTGCCACAGATTTTGAAATTATGTTGATTTTTGTAATTGTTATCTGAATTCAATAAACTCCAAATCTACTATAGTGTTGTTGGTGCACTAAATTTCATACTAATCCAAAAAAAAAATCTCAATTTTGATACCTCTGTTATTTTATAAGAATTATTTTTGGACAATGAACAAACATTTTGTAGTAATACTCTTTATGGAGACATACGGTTTTATACAAATTTAAAGAAATGGTTATGAAATGCCCTTATTTAGTATCTGCATTAAAGATATGACATACTTTGTTGATCTCACACAGGAGAAATGTACTAAACCCAGTATCAAAACAAGATATTGATTCCAACATTAAAGAAATATTTAATTTTTGATACTTTTGACAGCCATACCTGCTAACAGACTTTTATAACAAACACTGGCAACATGTTTGCAATGTGCTTTTCTTTTTCTGACACTTAAGATAAATTATTTCATTCCACTTTGTATTCAAATATTCTCCCTCATTTTCTCCTCAGTTGCGATGAAAGCCATGAACAAAGTGGCGAGTCACATCAACGAAATGCAGAAGCTCCACGAGGAGTACGGAGCGGTGTTCGATCAGCTCATCAGCGAACAGACGGCCAATAAGAAAGAGGTGAGCGCTAATAATAATATAGATGACTTTTATGAGTTCTCCTCCTTCATTCCCTCTTCTCATGCTGAGTATTGATGTCATTGTGTTTGAAACCAGGTGCCCGACCTCTCGATGGGAGATCTGCTGCTGCACTCTATTGTGAACTGGATCAATGCTCCGTCGTCTTTGGTCAAGAGCAAAAAGGACCCTGAGCTCGCTGCTTTCGGTAACAGCCGTCACAACACGGATCAGATGTATACGCTTGGGATCTTTACGTTTAACCCAGAGCCAGCAGTGATGAATACTGTGCTTGGATAATGTCCTGCACCTGTCCTAATCCTAATAGATTTTAGCTTTGATGCAAAACTAATCTGAAGAGTTCTAGATGACAGATGAGATGATCAAATGGTACAAACACAGAAAAGGCAATAAAAACAAACTCATAGGAGCCAGTGGTCATAGGGACCAATGCCCATAAATGGTCATACATGTCCTTAAATGGTTTTGTAGGGTATAGCTCCTCTCAGTGGTTCTCCGGGCCGAGTCATTTGAAGTCTATAATGGACATAGAGAAAAAAGGAATTCTTTGGCACTTGTTGAAACTGCAGACCAGCATACTCTATTGTGTCGCCCTCTTTTTGTCTTCCGTTTTAATTCATATGGGTGATTTTGGCAAACTAAAGATAAATTGATCCAGCACAAATAATTGGAGTTCAAACTTTTCACCACCTTAGATATTGATAATCTTTCGGATTATCAACAAATCTGGTTTTCTAAATCTTTTCTGAAACAGGATTTCTGGGTCAAGATTGTGCTGAAACGGGTTTAGAATAGGGCGAATCCATTTCTAAAGTAGTAGGTTAGATTACCAAAGCATGTGCTTTAGTTTCTCCACTACTATTTGATTCATTTGTTTATTTTAATCCAAAATTACTTAATAGATTCATGATGTGTTTATGATCTTATTTGTGTCTAACTCTATATTATTACACTGTGTATTTGTCCGTGAAAGGTCAGGTTTTGGCAGCGTCGTCTGTGCTCCATTTGAAAATGCATATTGAGTAAATCATGACTCAAATCTGCTGCGTGGCCGTGTAGTTATGTAACTGACAATCCTACCAGATCGAAGGGATTTTAGACGGACACATGACAACCGTGATAATCTGCCACAATATAGAACACAAAACCTGTGTAGACAACGTGGTGTGGATTATGGGCCAGATTCCTGCTTAAAATGGAGCCATTCTCTACATACAGCTGGAGTACATAACACTGTTTTTGTTCATACGTTATAAATATATCGTTTGTCCCAACATATAGTTATGTTGTTTCTCTGACTAGAAAAAATATTATCTTTCAAATGACGAGAACTGATTATCTGAGTAAAGCTAGGTGCTCACTTTTTTCACTAAAACATCATATGTTTTATTTTTATTTTTATTTCAAAGTGGGTTATCCAGCTTTTATTACAGCATTAGTGTGACGTCTGTGCCCCATATTTCATATATTATTTTTCTTTGT
>JAPMNZ010949473.1:0-10047 GCA_029875035.1 Pomatoschistus microps | reverse complement strand
CACGTGATTGCAAGCAAGCAATAGGTAATATGTACAATAGGGGGCACACTCTACACATGAATAGAATATTGTTAAACTTTGCTATGGTTAATCAGCGCTGTATTAAATGACGGAATGGCAAGCAATAGCATTTATAATCTGTTTCAGGAATTTCATAAACTTCAAAGTCATTCCACTTGATTTAACAATGTTCTGAAAACAAACATGCGGTAGAGACTATTTACTAAATATCTGGTGTCTTCACAAGTTAATATATCCAAATATTTATATGGATATACTAAAAATTACAAATTTGCTGCATGTCTGGAAGCTGGATTGTTATAGAATTCACAAAACTAGCAGTTTCAGATTACAATTCTATTTTAGTTATGATCAGAAAAGTGATAATGAAGGCATATTCAAAGTAGTGTGGATATAAGAATGTATAGCTCTGCCATAGGTGGAGACAGAAAATAAACATAAATGGCAGATAAGTAGAAGAAGCAGATAAAGGACGCTTAGAGGTTTATTAATTACATATGTTTTAGGACACTCCTCAGACACAAAGGTACATGTACACATCATATATGAATAATAGAATTTAGTGGGAAGTTAAAAACAATGTACATGATGACCATCACAGTTTACCTATGTCTCTCATTTGGGTTGCCAGTTACTTTGGAGAAATGTGTTTGGTCAATGTATAAACATGTGTCCTCTGTCTGCAGCTTAAGACACTGGTTCATGTGTCATTGTACAAAATGCAAACAGTTCCTTTAAGCTTGCATGATTTAGATCTGGTATACACATACTGTAGTTACGTCCTGAGTTTGTCCTTCTTTAGAGAAATATTGTTGTGATATAGGCTTCATCAAGTCCTGATGTCTCTTGTAAACAAATATATTGTATGAGTGAATATCGCATGATTGTGAACCACTGAACTTGTAAGTACATCGAAATGGTAAAAATAGGGAAAACAATTGAAAACAGTATTCTCTTTTTGTCCCATGGTAAAAGCTTAATATGATTATTTGTATTTTAAGACTATAAACACAAGTTATGCTCCCGCTTGAGAAAATGTTGTTTGAGACTTATTCCAGGTAATTAGTTTCAAAGTTCAACCTACACAGATCATACATAACATTTTATTCATGAAATGTTATTTAATCTAAAATATTCTGCCAGTGCAAAACTTTGATTCAGTACTGATTCAGCACAATTTTGAGATGACACTAAAAATGTGTGAATATAATGTTCTCTATAACATGTGTAGATCATAAGTAGCTGGTAACATGACTACATCTGTGCTGATTGTGAGTCTAAAAGTCTTATAGTGGTAATGGCGCTCATTATAGCCTTAAGGTTCCTCTTACGAGCTACGATTCGGCATTAGTGTAACCATGACAGGGATCACACATGTGCGTGTCTTCATTTTGACCTACTTTACAAGAACCTTTTCAAAGAAAGAACACCCCCACAGAAAAAAAAAAAGTGGAATTATGTCCCTTTTTGTCACATTCTCTTAAAATGTATATCTTAAATGTATATTGAGCTGGTCAGATATTTGGGGATTGTTACCTCAACTTTAATAAGACAATAAAGGATTGACTATTCACTGATGTGAATTCATACATTTTAAGCAACTAATTTCCAGCACGTCTTTTCATAGTAATTATTATTAAAACAATGAAGTGTTCATTAATGATGGTAAATATTCAAAATACAAAATGGCTCCCACAATACAGAGTTTAGCCTATGTTTATTTCTTCATTACAACAATAGATCCATATGGTGATAACACTACAACTGTCCCTAAAGTGAAGTGGGGGCAGGGCTTCCCCATGACCTCAGGTCAAACTACAGTGACACGCTGCAGCATGTAGAAACCAACAATGAGCTAGCACATTACACTGCTCAGGACTGAGGAGCAATAGCTGCTCATGTCCTAAATGCCTCAAGAGATATCCACACTTTAAATATTTCAATAAAAAGGTTCATTGGCATGATACTCTTGACCAACAGATAATAACAAAGTGTTTTTTTAGGACAGTTTACAAAACGTTGAAGAATCACACACCCCCAAAATCTTGTAAAAGTCTTGCACAGCTCTGTAGCCTTGTTGCTCATTGAACTTTGCAGTTAGTCTTGGATTGTGAACACAAATTATTGTTATTATTGTGTGACTTCTTAAGCTGTGTTGCCAAAAGCAGATGTGCCTCTACATGCTGTCTACATCAGGAAACCAATCCATGTGACAACCTAGCGGCAAGCTTTGACAAGCCGAGGGGATACTTAGTTCCACACTTCCGTAACATGCTTAAAATGACCCTTTCTCCTCACCTTTATAGAAACAACATTCACCATCTCTTACCAATTGTACCCAAATAAAACATAGTGACAGATTAAAGTTTACCTGCTGTTGGATCATCCTTGTCCCTTTGCCCCTTCTTTGCTCCCTTCTTCTTTCCTTTCCTCTCTTTCCTCTTGGTTTCTGTCATGCTGTCAGATGAAATATATCCTCCGAGAAACAAGATGTGATTAAAAATAGTATTCCTACTGGAAACGTGTGGCAAGTGGGCACCACTAGACTCTGAGGCTGTTAGAGTGTCTGTCCTCCTATATAGACTCAATCAAGTACAGCGAGGAACCACCTCCTCACAGCAGGGCAGACACAGAGAGGGAGGAGGGAGAAGGAGAGAAGAAGGTAGTGCTCAGGAAACAACCACGGCAAAAGAGAGAGAATACACAGAGAGGGAGAAAGCAAAGGAGGCATTTCCCATTCCTTGAAGGCAATCAACTGTTCCCTTAGTGGATCTATCAGATAAGCAGAAGCGCTTCCAGGCCCTGCAGTCCTGCTTTGGACTGACACTGACCAGTCCTGCAAAAACATACACAAAACGGCTGTGATTGTCAACTGAGGCTCCATTTCAACAGTTGTATCCGAGACCTCTACCCTCCAGCATCCACTACTTCATTATGATTCCAAAAAATAGCAGTGAGACCAGTTAAGCTGTCCCCTTTGCACCGCTGACCCCACCCAGAGAGTGCAGGCGGAGACCTGCCTTTGCCAGGTTGATGATGGGGTCCCAAAACTGTTCACATCTGGTTTAAATTAGCTGAGCACTGATTCTGGAGATATGAGTAAAATGTCTGCAAGGGGCTTTGGCCTCAGATCTCTATCTCTTGACAGTCAGCTCCCTAAAATGACAGTAACTGGTCTGGTCTCTCCATTGCTCCCCTTCCTCAGTTTTCCCTCATTGAGCCCTCCAAGAACTACAAGCATGTCCCAGCCCGCCTCTGGCTGCATCTTTCTATCCTGTCACTATGTCTACACAGCGATGCTGCATAGATTCAGGATTCATTAGCTTATCTGGATGAATGCTACATGACAGTATATCCTGAATTCAAGTAAAAAAGGAGTGCCTCAAAGTTTCAATGCTATGATGCAAAGCCAAATAATTCCCATTGACAGTTGAATAATAATCAAAATCCACTTATCGAAATTGAAACAACTAATGGAATTAATTTGGCAAAGTCTACCTTTGAAACTGATGGGAGGAAAAAACAGCTGGGTATGGAGTGATTTTTTTAAAATACTTGCGTTTTTCACATGGACGCCAATGTATATATACAGTGGGGCAAAAAAGTATTTAGTAAGCCACCATTTGTGCAAGTTCTCCCACTTAAAAAGATGAGGGAGGCCTGTAATTTTTATCATAGGTATACCTCAACTAAGAGAGACAGAATGAGAAAAATAATTTATTTGCAAATTATGGTGGAAAATAAGTATTTGGTGTTAATGGAATTGTTGTTGGGTTTTCATTAAAATGAATGAGAACATATTCAAGTTTAGACAGCTTTGGGTTAACCATTTGGTTAACCATCAAGCAAGATTTGTGGCTCTCACAGACCTGTAACTCCTTCTTTAAGAGGCTCCTCGGTCCTCCACCTGCTACCTGTTTCAATGGCACATGTTTGAACTCATTATTAATATAAAATAAACCTGTCCACAACCTCAAACATTCACACTCCAAACTCCCCTATGGCCACGACCAATGAGCTGTCAAAGGACACCAGAAACACAATTGTAGACCTGCACCAGGCTGGGAAGACTGGATCTGTAATAAGTAAGCAGCTTGGTGTGACCGTGGGAGCAATTAATAGAAAATGGAAGACAAACAAAAGTGATTACATGAAATCATGAAATGATTACAAGAACGGTGAGCAAAAATCCCAGAACCACACGGAGGGACCTAGAGAATGACCTGCAGAGAGCTGGGACCAAAGTAACAAAGGCTACCATCAGTAACTGTACAGTAACAGTAACTCTGCTGCTGTGACCCATCCTGCTCCACCCAGACTACTCAATCTCTGCGGTTGTGACCTGAAGGGCTGTTGCTGATTATTACTATTGCTAGATTTTTAGAATGATCAACTTTATTTTTGATTTAGCTGTTACTGGACACCAGAATTTCTCCTAGGGGGGATCAATAAAGTATCTATCTATCTATCTATCTATCTAACACACTATACGCCACCAGGGACTCAAATCCCGCAGTGCCTGACGTGTCCCCCTGCTTAAGCCAGTGCATGTCTAGGCGCGACTAAAGTTTGCTTGGATGATCCAGAAGTGCATTGGGAGAATGTCATATGGTCAGATGAAACCAAAATAGAACTTATTGGTAAAAACTCAACTCTTTCTGTTTGGAGGAGAAAGAATGCTGAGTTGTATTCAAAGAATACCATATTTACTGTGAAGCATGGGGGTGGATACATCATGCTTTGGGGCTGTTTTTTCTGCAGAGGGACCAGGATGACTGATCCATGTAAAGGAAATAATTAATGGGGTCATGTAATGTGAGATTTTGAATGAAAACCTCTTTCCATCATCAAGGATATTGAAGATGAAATGTGGCCCGGGCATCGAAGAAGTGGCGAAGAAGTGGCGAAGAAGTAGCCAGTCTCAAGAAGTAGCCAGTCTCCAGATCTCAACCCCAATAGAAAATCTTTGGAGGGAGTTGAAAGTCTGTGTTGCCCAGTGAAAGCCCCAAAACATCACTACTCTAGAGATCTGCTTGGAGGAATGGGACAAAATTCCATCAACTGTGTGAAAACCATGTAAAGACTTACAGAAAAAGTTTGCTTAAAGGACAGAACGACAGTTGTTGGCACTTAACAGAGGTCTCCCATCATAGTGCGAACAATATCTATATACACTGTAAAACAAACATCAAATTGACTTTGATGTAAACATAAACAAAAGCGTAGTCTTTAAAAAACATTTATACGATGTACACACTGTATACACTGAAAAAAGGAATAACAAAAACATAAAGATATTGAGTAGCCTATATTAGACACTCAAAATGCTGTGATAAACTTTAAAATATCTTATGCCTTAGATGGATTTACTTGAACATAAATGTTTTTAGAAGATCCAACCAAAAAAATTAACAGCAAGTAACATGACACCGTATTTTAAATACAGGTGAAACTGGGAACAATTAGGATACTTACAAGAGTAACTCTCAATGAAACTTTTTCAGAACAAAGGCTCTGTGACTCATGAGGGCCTTCCCTGAGTGTGTGTCGTCTTGGGTGGAGTGGAGGGCCAGAAGAAGGGCCATGTCTTAACAGGTCAGTGTGCTCTGTTGAATCAGCTTTCTATATGAACAGGACCAGAAAAGGTCAGACAGGGGTCGATCAGGTCAGGTGCAAATCCATTTTTACCTCAATTATCATAATTGCTCTCTACTCCAAGCCTTGCAATGGTTGTTCTTGTTGAGCCAATCTGTCAGCACAGATAACTGACAGCGTTCAGGGGCTGCAGCGTGTAGAGCAGCTCTAACCCCCCTATCTCACACACTTCCTCCTCCACTCCAAGATGAGACTTGTTCTCAGAGCGTTGTGTGTTAGTGGGTGGGCAAGTGCTTTATGGATGTGTCAGAGAAGTAACTATATGTTACGTCAGGCCATGAGAAATCTGAGTTTCAGGATGATTTAGCCGTTGTGGTGAGATTAGGTCATTACATCTTTGGTTTGCTTTTCTGTCATTTCTGCAGTATCTTCAAAACAGACGTCTGCCGTTTGTTATACAAATGTGGTCTATATTTGTTATTAGTATTGTTTATTTCAGTTATATTTTACTACAAACATACTTTATATACAAACCTGTGTGACAGATCTGTATATTATTAAAAACTTTTTTGTTTTGGAAAAGAAAGACTATATACTAACTTGAATAATTTTACTCTAATTATAACAAAAATACAATATATGGAATTGATTAATACAAGACAATGTCAACGCCTTTTTTCTATGTTAGATAGCTTTAGCTGTGGTGTGGGATGGAGGCATCCACTTTAAGAAATCCTTAAAAATGAAGTCAAGCTTCCGAAGTTTGCTTCATGGATCCTCTCGGTGCTCTCCTCATAAATGCTTCACAGGTCCCATCTCCGCCTGTCTCCTGATCCCTGAGAGCAGCTCCCCGCAGAAAAGACATTGTGTATGATGGAGTGGACACAACAGCATACCTGCACATCATCACAGTGATACAGCTGCCCTTTCACAGGCACCAGCGTTTATCTTTTCAGACTTAATGGCCTTAAACAGCCATTAGCTTATGCTGTTTAGATCATGGCGCTTTTTGTGGCAAGAAGTGCATGTGGGTGGGGGATGGGGGGGTCCATGCTTTTAAAACATGTTGAGAGGTGAAGAAGGGGCAGATCGGTGAAGACAAAACCTATACAAGCCTAAAAGGGTAAACAAAAAGTAAGATAACAAGCACATTATGAACATGGGTAGGGCAGAGAAAGCTGCAAGTCTACAGTTGACAGAGAACAGCCCCACCTGCTGATAAAGCACCTATAACATGAACATGCATCTCACTGTGTTGGTAAAACAACTTTGGAAGGGTAGGCTATTTGACAGATCAAAGGACTTCTTATCCAGAATATCGAACTCTGTCACATTGTATACTGGAAATTATTCATGCTTTTTTGTGTGACACACAATTTTTTGATTTTTAGAAGCTTCAGAGTTGGAGTAGGGTGGTCGTTTGAAGCCTGTGAGTTACAGGAGTGATCAATGGCAGTGACATCTGGAGGCCTCTGGAAGGGGCTTTTTCTCAAGGTCAGCCGAGCCAAGGTCAACTGAGATCCAAAATCTGAGTGTTACTAACAGCTCCGCTCAGCAACAGCTGGGGTCCAGTATCACAGCAGGAAAAACTTAGCCTGCCTTCTTCACTATGCTAGCAGACAGTTCACTACAATCCTCCATAGTATAATATTTGCTCAAACCTTAAAATATAATAAAGGTAGTCTCTTAAACAAGACAATTTTCCAAAGTACATAGGTATCTTTGGTGTGTCCACAGCACAAAGCTATCACCATGGCAACCACAGTTTTGAGTCCAGCTACTGAATCATGAGAGCGATTCAGAAAGACTATGAGATGGGAGGCTGTGCTTTCAGTGCCATCATAAGTGAAAAACGCTACGTGAAAGAGTTGACTCTTTAACTAATATAAACAAAGGTGACCTGAGCTAAAGCTGGTAACACTGGCATCTCTGAGACAAAGATAGCCACACCAATGCCAAGGCAAAAAGAGCATGTTCTAGTGTGTCTAGAGGTCAGAAGTATCACACATCTCAACACATAAAGCGTATTTACATGTAAGTGTTGATGTCTAAATGCAATGGCCCAAGACAGACTTCGTACACACTTGTGATACTAGTGACAAGCCTGGTAATGGGGCATGCTGCTGCAACAACAGGCCAAGTGTGAGCCAACCTAGCGTGACAGTTTTGGCCTTGGTCCAACGCATCTTATGTATAAGTAAACTTTACATTTGTGTTGGCTCTACAATTAAGTCTCTCTTGATTTATTTGTATTCTACATACAAGCTTCTGTAGCAAACAAATCCAATCATATATACTATTGTAGGACTTGTCTTCCTCTTGTAACACAGGTGCCTCTCACAGTCCTCAACCATAACCATTGGAGACACATTTCATAAAGGGAAATAGAATGACAACATAACTTTGGTGACATCTTATGCATGTGCCCACTTGTACCGATTATCATTGAAAGCAGTTCAAGCTAAATAAGAAAACACTCTTTTTTTCCTCTTTGCTGTTAAAACTGGTGTCAGAAGAAGAGGGTATATTGGACTACACAGGTAGCTCATCATAACAGGACAAGTAAATATTGCTAAAACACCAAAATAACACAATATTTTAATGGCAGATGCTGTCTGGGCCTGACTTGATCCTCTTATACAAAAATCCGCTCTATCTTCTTAAGACTGTCTGATTGAATCGTGTAGCATATTGCTTGGTTTTATGTTTCTGTCTTGGAACAGATAAAGAGGTCTGTGTGACTGGGGGCAGATTGACTTAAAGATGAGAATAAATCAAATGTGGTCCACCTCCTCATTCAGTTTCCAACATGCTCTCAGTTTATCAAACACCCATCCACACACACAACTGCACACACTTCCCAAATACACAGTATGCTAGAAAACAAAATTCACACGGAGTCACCCCTCTGTAAATACATGAGGCACATGTAACGAAGCCTTTTTCACACCAAGCACAAACACATGCCATATCAAGCTGCTTGAGCACTGAAAATATAGGAGCATGGAGGAGAACAATACAGGATTGTTAAAACATGGATCAACAAAACATGTTAACAACATTTGTCCTCTTTTGTCTGTACATCTACTGTACCATCACATGTATGAATAACAATAGTACCAACTAAAAAGCTAAATTAGGAGACAGTTAAGAATATATTGAATATTTACATATACATAAAGGGAAACATGGGAAGTGCTTAGTCTTATCAGCAATCCACCCCCTCCAAAAACATCCATGCATCTGCTGTCTGCTCTGCATTCTTCACATCCAATCAAATTCCTTTTGTGCTCTGTTCTCCGACTTTATCTCCAGAATGTGCTTTTAGAGCAGCGCAAACATGTCACTGTGGGGACACTTCCAGAGTCTACACAGCCTCACAGTCAAGTTATTTGCATGGCTTTCCTTAGCCACTGAGGTCTGAGGTTTATCAAAAGTCTGTCTTATCTTTTTGTTTGTTTTTCAAAATGTTTCCTGGAAAACAGGCCAGTGCGCATGTGTAAGCTGAGATCATGCTTTGGCGGCAAAGGCCAACATCAAGGCGGATTCAAATGTAGTGAGTTTGATGAGCAGAGACTCTTCAGACGCTGCCAGGATGGGTGCAGCTCTGGCAGGCGCTGGAGACAGGCTGAGAGGAAACCAGGACACTGATTGTGTCATCTCCCAGTGACAAGATAACCACAAAGTCCACAAAACCCTCTCCATGCAATATTAGAGGCAGTTGCGTACATTCACAAGTAACTTGCACAAAAGTAACTTTACTAGGTCAAAGCTAAAGCCTGTAACAGGTCTAAATGGGTAAGCTAAGAGCAACGTGAAAAGATTAGTGGCTGAGAAGTAATGCCAATGCTTTAGCTGATTTTCTAATAGTTGAATTTATGCCAAATCACATTATTGTGGCTCAAATGAAGTATAAATGTGGATAAAAATACCAGGACCAAAGAGTACCACGATCATTCCACTCGCCACAAGGCACATCCAAGTCAAATTCAGAAGAATTCATTAATACAAAATATTAATTAATCCAAAGTTTTTGTTTTGTATTATCTGTAATATGCAGTAAATTATATGTAGCTTCCTTTTAATATCCAAACATCTCATATCTGTCAATAATAATCAAAACAACATTATTATGAATCTCAGACAGATAATGAATGGCAAACATACACATCCCAACAGATGTGATGGGTGGAAAAAACAGACATAGGGCCACAAGGCTCACACAACAGAGACTTTTTGTAACACTAATCTAAGTGGCTTTTACAAGTACAAGAGCCCACTGTCAGGAATGTTGATTTCTCATTTAGGGAAAAACACCCCCAGAGTTAAGGGGTATCAATATCACAAGGGAGAGATATTATTTTTGCTCTTTTGTCTACATTTGCTGTCGTGATGGCCAGCTGGGACACATCACATTTCACTGATTTACAC
>JAPMNZ010949459.1:0-20187 GCA_029875035.1 Pomatoschistus microps | reverse complement strand
TAGGTAAAGGTTTCTCGACCTATCACGGCCAGGTATGAACCACAAGGCATTCTGGGTGGTGGTCGGCGTAGTAACAGCGCCCGAGAACCCATCTCGCAAATGTTGATACTTGGCTTAGTCAGGACCAGAGCTGGAGGATTTAACCTAGTGACTGTGTGCATGTTTTTAGAGGTTGGGGAAACTGGAGCACCCGGAGGAAACCTATGCAGACATGGGGAGAACATGCAGATCCACTCAGAAAGGCCCTGTTCCGACCACAGGAGCTTCTTGCTGAGAGGTGAGTGTGCTATCCACTCAGCCACCCCCGCTGATAAAAAAGGAAAGGTCACGTCACCAGTTTGGCAGTAGTTTGGATTTTTTTCAGAGCGATGTGATCTACAAACTTTGCAAAGTGGTTGTCCCTGCCAAGTCTGGGAACTGACTTATTTATATAGGTTCTAAAAAAACCGAATCAATAATTATCGATATCGACTGATATGAAACACTTATATCGTGACATAGTTTTCAGCCACATCGCCCGGTCCTAGTTTATGACTTTTTCTTACTCACAACACCATGAGAAATAATTCTTAGTTTGACAATGTTATAAATGACACATCAAGACACAGTTCTGCACCATTACATTCATTATGTGTTTGTTCTCTGTTGTCGTGTCTTGTCCAGGACTTTAGAACTCTGAAAACATGAATGTGACCAGTGTGATGTGCGCTCCTCTCAGGGCATCGCCGTACGTCACACTGGTGTCGGGAGGGGCAGTCTTGGGGCACTTGCGGTCATATGATTGGTGCTTAAAACTGGATGATAATGTTCATCTAGAATACACTGGATTATGAAGATAATTTTACTCTATATCTAAAGTTGATTACATTTATAACAAAATAATTTATGTTCTGCCTTTTTTTAAATAAGAAAATGAACTACATGTAAAACTACGTCTTGATACTTACTTTAGTTACTAAGACTTTTGGAAAACAATTATACAAATCAAGAAAGTTAAATCAAAAACATATTTTTCAAACATTATTTCAACCATGGTAACAGAAGGTAATGGCTTCAAAATGTCAAAAAGAGTTTTTCCTTGAGAACACAACAATCTACCATTTGACTAAAGTGTTTTCTTTTCAATTGAATACATTGAGTGTAGCTCTAATTGAGGAACAGAACAACACCGTTCACATGTAGCTGTCCCAGACAAAACAGCTTTTCACTTCTAAAGCACTTACTGCTAAAAGCATCTGTAGTTCAGAAAGTACTTTTCTGTTTTATCCCTCGTCATCCATTGGTTTAATGGACAGATCTGGTTAATCTCTCTTTTTGATCAATGATTGTTTTAATACATTTATTCTAATTGGCTTGGAAAATCAACAGTTTTGCAAAGTTGACAGTGATACTAATTTTGGGCCGTACTCATTTATAATTGGAAATTTACATTTTAACATTGAATAGTAAAAATGTGTTTGTTACCAAATTAGATTTTTTTCCCCCCAATGAACACAAGATTAGAAAAAAATGTATCATAAAATTATATAAAAATATAAAAGTAGCAGAAATTTGACCTATGGAACATCATGAATTTTTGAATTTTTTTAATGTGTCAGCAATTAGGAGCAGTGGTCACGGCAATGCAGAGAGAATCAAACCTGTGTGAACAATCAATGACTCAAGACATGAGTTATAGTAAATCAAATGTAATTGTGGTCAACATTATTTTCCAGAATGATAAGGATTAATTCCATAGTGACTGGTTTAACAAGTGAACACCCATCTTATGAAATAACTGACTTTTGAAGCAGTATTTTGTTAAGTCTATTTCAAAGTAGACTTTCCTTTTGTAACCTGTCATGCACTGAGCCCAAAATTGGAAAAACCCTTTGTCACATTTGCTGATGAAGGAATAAGTCCTGCAGTGAGATGACTGATTGCAAAAGGCCTTGGTGTAGGTCGAGCCTTGTCAAGAAAACAGCCTAAAGTGAACTATGAGGAGGACGCCCTGAACAACAGCACAGCACAACTTTTATTCCTCTGTTTCTTTAGCTGTGAGGACACACCACTGTCTGATTACAACCTCAAATGTGTCTTCCCTACATAAGACAAGATGTTATTCACCCCACAGAGGGGACATTTTTGTGTGAATATAGCTCTCAAAAACAATAGTATAGTATAGGAAGTATAGGAAGCACATAAGTATTAACCACATTTAGGCCCTGTCCAGGAGACGATACGGCACATAACCGATATGTACATACCGTCTTAACCAGCTCTGTAAATGTATCTGTCCACACAAAGCTGAAAAACAAATTCAATTCACCCAAAATAATTGAAATATAATGTACGTGCAATGGAAACAGAAAAATTGCACTAATAATAAACAGCAGGGGAAGAGAAGTGCAGTCTTTATCTTTTTTTCAAAAAGTTTCTAAGCAAATATCTGGCATATTGTGTGGAAGATAACTGAACTCGACAAAATGCTTTTGCGGCTCCATCTGCACAGGGCCTTACATGAATGACCAAGTTACAAGTCAGAGAGCCAAGCCTCAGAATAAGTCTGTAAATATTGACATGGAACACCTTTTGTACAGTAGTCAACATTATATAGAAGAATATCTATATAGGCTTTAAGGCAAATGTGCGCTGATAAACTGTATAAGCTCGTCCTTGAGACTTATTATATCAGGAGCCATTCAGGTGCTTTGCCGTCTGCGCGCTTTTTGAACATGCAGCCTAACCCCGGTTAATTGCCGACGAGGAAATGCCATCAAAACAAGCCAATTCATCAGCTGTGCCTTTATAATGGGGAGAGGCTGTTTCTAGTTTAGCTCTCACAGCTCATTGAACCGCAACATCAACTCATTTAAATAGCAAACAAACTCAATTTCAGATTATTTCTTTATGCATCATTCCAGGCAGTCTGATGAGGTTGACATATTACACGGTGCACTGTGTGAGCCGTTTGATGAAGGAGCCGTCCACCGCTCGTCTACAGAGTGGAATGTTCCGCAGCGTGTCATTTAGAGCACGTCACACTTGGTCTGGTTCACTTCACTTGGACTCATGGTTTGGGGGAAAAGTGTTTTGTTTTGTCAATGTAAATGCACCAAACATGTAAACGTGCGTCCAGTAGTCACTAAAAGTCCATTTCTGTCTGTGATGTTTTTCCCCAAGTTAACTTGGTCCAGTTAAATATGAACAAGACTAGAAATGACATGCAATGGAAAGTTCCAGTAGTGGACGGCCCCTTCCTCAAACAGTGCACCTTAATGTATCTGAAACCAGAGGGTGTCTTGAATCCAATCCAGAAGATAAGTAAGAAAATACAGGAAATAGTTTATTACCACACAGTGTTGAATACCACAAGGTCAAACTCACTCTAGACAATGGGAGTTATGAAAATAGTTTTTACCAATTGTTGGCCAAGATCCGGCCTACGAATGAATTATCTTGGCTCCTGGGATTATATTTGCTTAGTATTAGAACTGCCCGCAAAGAGCAAATTAGGTAATATTAGATTGTTCATGTATTCTCTTTGAAGGAAGTTTGTTTTTGTCTGTGGGTCTGTAGAAAAATGGTTTTACTTTAAATTACTGACAGCCACACAAAAATATTAGTTTCTTCATTTAATCATTAGATAAAATACAATAAACTGTACAGTTAGGTCTTGGTTCAATAGGTTATAAGTTATTTGTATACGTTTTAATAAACATTGAACCAGTCCGACCCTCGGCTTGTCGCAAATTTGTTTTTTTGGCCCCTGATGTATTTGACTTTGACATCCTGTACCATGGCCTTCCATCTAACAGCATCATTCTCTTGAGGTAAAGGAAACTTTTCCATCCTCTCATTTCAGGGTGCTGTCAACAAGTTATTGAGGGGAGTGTTTTCTGTGGAGAACTGTTAATAACATCTTGAAGTACTTTGACTGTACAAACTTCCATCTAAGCTCTGGCCTCTTGTACGACAGTAAAAGCTTTACTCTCCCTGTGCTTAATACTGATTTACTGTGCCTGTGGATTGGGCACTAAATAAAATGCAGTCATACTTGGTTGGATATCAATACCGTGACGGCACTCAAATGCACAAGAGGAAGAGGCTGAAAACTATTCCTCAAACAGTCTGATGTGGTTATTGAACAAGGAACGTTAATGATTCCGAGAGGACAAACTTAATGAATTCACAATGCAATTAAATGGGTCATTTCAGATGCATTTGGGCGGTTTTCTAATGCGGTGGCTGCAGCTGTAATTATGGTAGTTGCAGGATAAAGCAATTGCTAATGTTGCTGCTTTTTATTTTGTGTACATACATAAATCTATTCCATCAATCTATATGCATTTATTCATCATTCTATACAGTATTTGTATAATCCTTGTTATATGTTGACAAGCAAGACGTGATTTTACATCTTGTTTGTTTTTTAACTCTATACTACTGCTCTGTGACTCACCCTCAGGGCAGCAGTGGGTTTGAGTGGATGAATTTTAATGCATACAAAAGTTTTAGCTCAGGTGCATATGGCAATGTTTAGAATAGTTATGATGAATGTGGAAACTTATTTGTATTATGTATTTAAATGGGACAGTTAATGAACATCTACTGCTGTAAATACTCCTGAATCCATTGTTTAATTCTCCATGTGGTACTCCAAAAACATTCTAAAGCACTTTGAGTATCCTTAGTCTGTGAAATGTGCTATATAACTAAAGATTACTTACTTATTTTCTTATAGGGAAATCAAGAGACACTGAGAGAACATGCAAACTCCACTCAGAAAAGCCTTGCGCCTCCCAGGAATCCAACCCAAGACCTTCTTTGTGAGAGGCGACGGCAATCACTGCACCCCTGCGTTTGCCCTTTTTAACATCATATAGTTGAAAATATGCAATTAAAGTGTTAAAGATCATAGTATGTCGAGCAGACTTTACAACCACAAATCTCTTCAGCTCGAGATTACAATAATTATAGGACACTAATAACACAAAAGACTGCTATTATCATGTTTGTCTTGGTCTATGGAGGACATAACCACAACCTGAAAAATACTGCGCGAAGCTGAGGCAAAGTTCATTTTAAAATGTCTTGAGATGGCTGAAGTTTATTCCTCGACTTTGTAATAAAAGGGATTATAATAATTGTTATGGGTCAAATAGGCTCGAGTGGCCAATTAGGGAGGTTACACTGCCACTTCGAATTTGGTAAACAGAATTACATAAGCGCAGAGTCCTTCTATGGGAGGGTGATGCGGACGATGAAGTGTCGAACTGGAAAAGCCATGTGAGGATAGTGGAGTCTCACATCACAATGGGAGGTGAGAGAGAAGAGTCTGCAATAATGCGAAAGGATTAGGAGCTGAGAATGGAAGCGGGACAAGCAGGACAAAACATCGAGAAAGAGAGTAGTGGAAGAAATAAGTGCACCAAGGCTGTTATTTAGATACACCGGTAAAAACATTGATTTCTATTTTGAAAGCCATTGTTGTAGACATAAGTGATCTAATAATATTGAATGTGATGCTGAAAATGGAGTTTGCAAGTGAAAATGGACAGGTCTGAATCAAGTAAATGTAAAAGACAAAATACATGTTTATAAATCTTGGAACAGAACATATAGAGCCACTCAAAGTTACTTTTTTAGACAATTTCATGCATATTTGATCAGTTTATATTCTCCTGAACCCATTGCTACACCTCTTGGCTCCTCTGACCACCATAACCGCCATAGCACAGGCAGCAAGCTACAAAAAAAGTTACACAAATAGCTATTTTTTTGCGGTAAATGTAGTTCTTCTTGAAGTGTTGAATGGTGGTAGTGAGCTCCATGCCTCCACTGATGATGCTATTGTGTAACTTTCTGCCTCAAAGCCTCTATGGAAGATTACAGCTCCGTCTGTAGCTGCTGAGGTGGAGAAAATATTTGGAGGCGAATGTGAACCTCACACGATAACTTTCCTGCAATTTTCTTTTGAAACATTCCAGACGTTTAGACGCGCTCTCATCCATTATGGGCCTGGTAGGCACGAAGCCAGTTGGACCGACCACATCCTCGTATTGTGCGTCTACCGTTATAAAGGATGTAATTTATTGTCGCTTTTTGGCGCTGGTGACAAACACGACTTTTATGCATGAGGTGTGTGTGGTGTTCAAACCGTGGCATCTGTCTTTTGTGGCGTAAAAGTTGAGGGCTGTTGACCGTGAACTAAAGCATCAGAAATGACCTTTCTGCTCGAATTCTTTTACCGCTGTCGCACCACACTGACTACAAATATTTTTGAAGAAGAAGAATTATGGCAAAAATCCAATTCACCTTTAGCAAAAACATTACACTTTGGAATGAAAAAAAAATGAAGAAGGGACTTTGTGAGTGGGAAAGTGTGTTTTTGCCATCTTTTATAAGTGGTCAAGTCCATTTTTCTTGCAATAAAATACTGAAATACTTTTAAAGAATACTATAAAAGGATGACAAGCAATATCACGTATGTTTTTCATCTATGGGTTTACTCTAGTAATATCTCAATCCATTTATTTTGTCCTAGAAGAGGTGTGGTTTATAATTGTCTACAAATATCTATTATGAGTCTGCACCTATAGCTCCTAGATAATCGTATCAATTCTACCCGTGAAGATGTGGAAAAGAGGAATAATGTTTACACAATGGGACCAAATGGCTATTGCAGTTTGTGTTAAACATGAGGGAAAACAGTGGATATTCCCAGACTCCATGAGTTTCTGAATTCAAGACACTTTTGATACAGAAACCTGGCATCCATACATTTTTCATGCAAACGTTTATTTTTCTTTAGCTATTGCTATAATTATTGTGATTATGGAAGGATTAATGTCTGTTTCACATAAAATTTCAGAAAAAATGAATAATCTGGCAAAAAAAAAGGTAAAAACAAATATTGTGATATTATTGAGCCAAAATTCAAATTCAGGCAAATTTGAATATTGTCATTTTGTTTATTAATTTCAGCTGAAGACAATCCAATCCTCATCCCCATAACTGTGGTCTTTCCACTGTAGCAAGGGGAAATCTCGGACAGACTGTGTCGCCGAGCGTCTGTTGAGAGAGGGAAGGCGAGCGATGGGGACTTTAATTACCACGGTTTCCCTTTTTTAATATCATCCCATATCCCCACTTGATTCAATATACGTGATGCAAACCGCCTCCAAGAGTTTACCCTCCACATTACTTCAAATAAATACGGTCTGGTAGATGAATGCATAAATTCTGTCGGTTATTGGCCATAATCACAGCGCCAGCAAACATTTATGCAAACAGATGGAAGAGATACTTAATAAACCCCAGCCTAATTAGAATGTGCACATGGTTTTGATAGACTCTGTTTTCTGCTTCCCTGCAGCTATAGCGTTGGGCATTTGTGCTCTTTATCAAATTGTAGCATCGTAACTTGTTTGACACGCCAACTTTTTGATCCCGGTCTTTAATCTTTTGGTGTGCAACTGTGTCTCTGTGTCAGGTCTCCAGAGTTTTGGGGGAGGCAGGCTGAGTGGAAGTAAAGCCACTATCATCCATGTTGATTCCTGGTCTTACAACAGTGTCGCCTCTCGCTATAGGCCTCAGCTGTGCTTGTGTTTTCTCTCATCTTGTCCATCTGTGTCTGGGACCATGAGGGCACTCCAGTCCTGCACCTTCCCCTCCCCTATCTCGCCAACTTCAAACCGCTACTTGACTAGAATAAAGATTGCACTCCGTCTGTGTGGGTTTATAAGGGTATTCGAGTCCATTCTTGCAAAGATAGACTTATGATTGTGTCCGCGGAGTGCCAGTGTTAAGTTACAGATAATGACAACATAAAGGCTAGTGTGGACTGTAGTAACCCTTTCTTTTCACAGGTGTCATCACTTCAAAAACCTCATCAGGATTGTGTGTGACAGCAGGCAATTTGGACTTTTGAAAGACTTTGCATAAAAGTGAACATTTTGGACTTTGCTGTGAGTGGGTTGAATTCAGTGCTGAAAACTCATAGTTTTTACATTTTCTTTAAGAATTGTAAGATAGATCAATCAATGTCTTAAACACAAACAGAATGAAACATGGTTAGACACATATGATATTTAAAAAAAATTACCTCCACCAAAGGAGGATGAAGATGCACCTCTTGACAGAGGTCTG
Source organism: Pomatoschistus microps (assembly GCA_029875035.1). NCBI lineage: Eukaryota > Metazoa > Chordata > Actinopteri > Gobiiformes > Gobiidae > Pomatoschistus > Pomatoschistus microps. The sequence continues at coordinate 12,057 of JAPMNZ010949459.1, read as the reverse complement.
TCTGTGAGTGCTTTTATAGTCACAATATAGTCGCAGAAACTGATTTGGGACGGCTCTCTACTCTCCATGGATCTGATACAAAACATCCCTTGCTTGTCTCCAATGTAGCCTAACCCCATTTTGGAAGATCCCATATTTGTGTAGTTCACATCAAGGTAAAAGGTAAACTTTATTTCAGGGACAATAAAGACCAGAATGAGGCCAAGAATTCCCTCAAATTCAATGTAGAACTCAAATAAATTAAATCACGATTTTAAACAACAACATAGCTAGAAAAAAATAAATAAACATAATATTCTGTCATTGAGCTGGAGCTAGAAATGTATAATTTCCAAAAGCATTAGATTAGCAAATACAGTCAAGATGGCTCTTTTCCAGATCATCTTCTGGCCAGACAGAACCATCTACAGTGGGGCCTTTTGCTTTGAATTTATCATCAGAAACATTTTGTATATGAGAAAAACAAAGCCAAATAAAAACCTACATGTCCACCCACACTTCCCACTCACCTCTGCTTCTTCAGATTAAAAATTCATTCCATTCGAACACTTGACTAGTTCCAACAGCCTCCTGTCTTGGCTCTCCTGCTGTCCCTCCTCCATAACCGACCCATGCTTTCTCTTTATTATTGAAATGAACCTACTTCATTAGTATGTAGAGACATGATTCATATTATGGTCTCACCTCTGCTCAGTCAGCTCATGCGTTCACTAATTACTCATCTCTCCGAGGCTTGCACTAAACGTGACAACTGTTAGACCAAGATACAACCCTGTAATCCCCTGCGCTGTATCACCAATACCTGCTGATAATTGAGACACTCTGCTTAATTGCGGAATAACTTCTGAAGCATCTGTATGATTACAAAGCCGTGAACGTCAATCAAATGAAAGGAAAACTTAGAGAGAGGCATTTCTGATATTTGCTTTGAGGGTGATCAATACTCCACGTGACATGTTTGCCAAAAAGTTCACTATCGGAAAGCTGAAGTAGCCAAAGGGAATATTGCTCTTTCTCTATCTCCACAGTAACGTTGTTATCAAAAGGAGAAAACAGGTCATTTTAAAAATTTAGGGGATTGTTTACAGAAATCAATTTTGCACCTTTGGGGAGAACTTGATAAGATGGATTACTTGGATTTTTGGTCGCAAAGTGCCAGTGGTGTATAACTACACTTTATCAACTTGGAGAAATCTTTTGTAGAGTCCTGCATAATGAAGCCTCTGGGACCAAACTCTTGACGGATAAAATGTGAGCGCTCAATAGGTATACATATTTCTAGATCCAAGGACAAATTACACAAAGCCTCTATTCAGTTGCTTGAACACAGCAAAACACAGTGGTCGTCTCATTGTAATTTCATTTTCATCGCAGGATCGGCCTTAGTTGTGTATAGTTTGTATACTCTCCAAATCATGTGAAAAAATGCCCCGGAGCTTCATTTCAATATTACTTTTTTATACTTCACAGAACAGCTTTACAACATATTGAGACACAAAACAACATCCTCTTGGTCATTATTTAACGGTTTAAAAAACATGTTGCTGGATTAATTATTCATGCAGTTTCATAGTCTGTCTTGGCAAGAATATTTTCCAAACAAGACTCCCCGATTGCCCTTGCTCAGGTCAGGTGAATAGACGGCGGAGTTGGAGGTCGTTATTCTCAAATTAATGAAAGATTCTCTGCTTAATGTCCTTTTGTTGAAGCGTTACATTTTACCTAGCACCTCCGGGGACTCTATTGAGGCTCCATCAATGAGCTCGTAATTTCTTTCCGCTCATATTAATAGCCTTTTTCTTTTTGTCTGCATTTTATCGCCTGCGTACAGTCCTGTGTGTTGCTTGAGCATATTTTTGCCCGTGGCAAAAGGTCCATTACGTGTTGATCATGTCATTTTGAACGCATCCCTAGTGCGAATTATGACAAAAAAATAATGCCGCCTTGAATTCCAATTGGTTTAAGATCTCCCCACGATGCAAAACGGACGCTGAGAAGTGTAAATAAGGATAAATGCATGTTAATGTGAATATGCAAAATGTGATCACATCAAAATAAGCATCTTCTTTTTACAACTGCTGGGGCTGGTGTCCGCTGGTTCTCTTTAGCAAGGCCGATGTTTATTACCACTGCGATCATAATTCAGAGTAATCATCCGGGTGCTCCAGTTTTATTTCTGCTAATAAAAACTCAAAAGAGATAATATCTAGTTATTGAGGCGGATGGGGTAGTACGCGACAGCAGTTAAAAAGCATCTTTGACCACTGGCAACAAGCATTTTAATGATGCAACAGTGAAAAAACAAAAATGACTATTTTAAAACTAAATATCTGTCTCACTTGTTTTGTTCACTGACCAAATCAAATGCTCCCAAGTTAGTATAATCAAATGCTCGCAAGTTTGTATAATGGGGTGTAAAATGTGGACCACAATGAATAGAGGTGTTTGGTAATTGGTCTGAGCTTTGTAGCCTATAATCTACTTAAACAAAGAGTTAGTCTCTATTAGAATTGTGTGTAATGGTTTAAAACATACATTGTTTTACTTTGGCTAAAAAGGAAACCGAATTGTTTGGTTATGTAAAGCATCACTGCCTCAATCATGCCATTCAAAGTGTTAGTATAAAAAGCTGTAAAAACAAATGGTGATGAATATATACGGCAGACTAAGATAAACTGATAATGTCAGATATGTCTCTAATTGTTTTTTATTGACATTTGCATTTAATATGTATATCCAGAGTATAGCCTAAAACTGTGTCATTAATACTAACAAACTATGTCTTTAATGAGAATATTAGTCGTGCTCAAATGATCCATTTTTAAACAGACTCTCGCCAGCTCTCAGCACAGAGCCAAATGAGGTCCAGGTGTTGACTGAGCGGTGGGAGGTATTAAATATTCATACTCAAAATGATGTGACTGAGGTGAACAACAAAGTCTGCCATGCCCAGCTTTGGATTTACCTGAAGTTTTACAAAGACAAAATCCCAGTCAGGCTGCACTACATAACTCATCCCCAGGCAGATACGGTACACAAAAAAAGTATTCACACTTTTATAGTGAAAGAACAACACATTTGTATCAACGCATTTTTTCAATTTATCAATCATCATGTGAAAGTTGGGCATTTGCCTAACAGCTGGTTTTGTATGAGCCTTGTGTGCGCATGTGTGCAGAACGCTGTGACTCTCGCTGTCAAAGTCCAGTTGATCAGAGCTGAGATTGAAACGTTTGTGTGTCAACGTTCGCTGTTGACGCATAGTAAAAATGCAGCAGGAGGCCTTGTGAGAGCTACCCATCATGCCTTCACAATCAACAGGCAGAACGGGATCGACATTTTGACCCCTGGTGTAAGGAGTATGAATACTTTCACAGATTCTGTTAGTATACAGATATATGTATATATATATACGTCTTCTACGGCCCTAAATAGTAGCGCTCATTACTTTGCGTATGCACATGCCACTCCTACTAGTTAATCATTCATTCAATTACCATGATTTCCCATTGAAATGAACAGGCCAGTCTAATAACGTAACACATCAGACCACCAAAGGGACGTTGGAATATGTATTCAGAACTCTGCTTGCGCTAATCACAGACTAGTTGTCCCACTAGAAAAGTTACATTGTGTACCTTTTAATTAGCGTAACAAAGACTGCATGTTTCGATCTCTGCATCAGCCATTCGAATATAATGATTTTTGTGACATCTATAACAGCGCAGTAAATCATCTGTGGTTCCCAAGTCTTACATATTGTTCTACGGAGCTGCATTGAGACTGATTAAATGCATGAATCAGATATCTGGTGGACCATGGGAGGCTAAAATAATGAACTGAATGCGGCATCAATTAGCAACTTCCGCGAGGCAGCCTTAGATAATGCTTACCCATGCATTCTGAAAACTCAAAGAGAAAGTAAATGGGTTGTGAGTCGCAGAATGAAAGTTGGTTTATGTGGGAAATTTACACAATAATATCAGTTTAAAAGAGTTAACTGAGCCTTGGATCTTCAAAGCAGAACAGAATGCATTTCTTTTCTTTTGGTAAATTGTCCCATGGGCTGATGAAGCCTCTTGCTTGTGAAGAAGAGAGAGAAAAAAAGTACTTTCTCAGGGGAAACTGTCACAGCATCTCAGAGAATGACAGATGTGAGTAATACAATTCATGGTGTTTCAGGAGAAAAGGGGCTGGTATCAGAATGAGTTACAAAGGCACAAGGACAAACAGATCTGGCTTAGCACAGGCTACTGCAGTGAGTCCATGTGGAGACTTTACAAGTGTGTAATAAAGCAGGAATACTACAGAAAGGACAGATCTAATACCCAAATATTAATATCTATTGTAACATTTGTCATGACAGTAGCACATTCAATCATGTATTAACCAAAACAAAAAACACTTTGTTGAAATGTTATGTTTCTCATCCTTGAGGTGAGCTTACGCATAAGTTTACATTTACCCACGCTTTTGCGTTTTGCATGTTATATGTATATAGACGGACATTGCTACCTCCACTCGCTCAGTGCTCATGGACGACATTGCTCCAACTCGCTCTGGCTCTAATTCACGTACAACAACAAGAGTGATCTTTTTATACCAGTTTTTATATTGTGATAGTGTCTTTGTAAATCCAGAAATGAGTCCGAAGCAACGCAAGGGGGACAGATTGGCGTTGCTCCTGAATGGCGCAGGGAAACTCAACGGTTGCTACCAACAAAATGTGCTTACATCTTGCTCCACATTCCCGCTCAAATAGCCTGTTCGAGTTAGCTCTAATCTGCCTCTTCCACATTAAAGCTAACACTATGGTGATGTTAGCGCTCGGTCAGTCCAGTCCTAAAATGCGGTCCATGGTCTTATGTTATTTATTATCATTTTACTGTAATCTATCCCTCGTAGGCTTGTAAATACACATTATAAGTAAAATTGACAAAAAGTTCAAAAGTATAGCTCAAAGTGTATCCATGAAGAATTAAGTACAAGTTGAATTCTCTATCATTGCATTGTGCGGGTGATGAACCAACCCCAGTAAGTTACCCACTGAGGGTATTCATCACTTTTGTGATGAGAGTGAATGTGACTCTTGAGAGAAAGCAGATGCTTTTGATTACTTCCCACAGGTCTCAAATGATCGTACCATTATCATTAGCGTCAATTTAAAACAATATCTTTGGGAATTACTTACAATGAACCAAATAATCATTGGAACCTAATGATGCACATAGATCAGCATTTATTGTTTATATCACATCCAACATTTCCCCAAGTGGGAGAAAGAAAGGTTCTCTTATCTTACTAATGATAGGCCAGCACCAGTGACTGCACTCAAGTATTCAAGATACATAAAAAGAGATACAATCAATGTAACAACATTGACATAAGTTCTAACATAATCATGATTCATGATTCTTTGGATCTACTGAAAGCCACATTCCACTTTGCTAAAGCGACCACTGTTCCTGATCGGGTAATCGGCAAAGTCTTTGTTCTTGCACAAACAAAAATTATGTAAATGTGTTCTTACAGCTGCTGTTTGGCAGTGGACACTTTGGGCAGCAGACCATGAACTGTGTTCTTCGTGTGACAAGACCGTAAAAGTATTTTGGTTCTTCTATACCAGACCTCTAGAGGGTGCAATATCAGACCAAACGCAATGACCACCTCATGGACTGGGACAGCACAAGAATCATCAATCAGGAATCCAACAAATGCAAACGCTGGACATGCAGACACAATAAATCATAACGGACATGGGATCCACTTCTCCAGTGACCGGCAGAGGGTCTGAGGAAGGCGGGAGTATCCATCGAAACATGTCAAGGTACTGACATTGCTAAGCTAAAATTGTCTGATATAAAAGAACCAAAATAATTGTATTTCTACTTAGAACTAAGACAAGATGAATCATCCTGAACTATGTGACAAGTGCTTGTGTCTTACAGGAATTGGCCTTTACCCCCAATTTACACCTCAAATCTTCAGCACGTCTTTGGTAAACGTAGGCACGCAGGTTCCTTCTAAGAAAAGCTTTTCATTACGAGAAGCCGGACAATTTACACCAGCTGATGTAATAACAGACATAATTATGGTACATGCTGGTGTGAATGGGCTTTTTTCCCCACATATCATGGTCTATCAAAATCAGTTTATAGTGTATCAGTGTATATTTTATAGATTGAAATTGTGACACTCAATCAATCATTGTTATAAAATTACAATGTTAAAAGTTCTTGAATATTGACTTTGGCTTAGCTGTATTAACCTGAGCAAAATATGGATTTATTGAATGTGTATCTATCTACAAGAGGATAGTAAGAAGCCAAAAACACATCCCAGTGAGCAGTAGTGTAATGATGTTTCCCACTATCGTACCAATAACGTAAAAGTATGTCTGCTCTTCATTTGGAAAGCCTCCAAAATGTAGATGTAAATGTCAATGTAATGCTTTAAAATCCTCTCTAAACATCTCAAATTCCAGAGAATGCCTTGGAGCAACAGACATTATGAAAATGCTATCCAAGATTCCTCTATCTCACACGAGCGCGCTGCTTTTCCCACACTGCGGTCTTAGCCAGATCCCACTGTGAAACACGCAGCTTCTAACACTCTAAATCTGCAAACACTGGTCCTGCCTTCTACATCGGCTTCTCAATTTCACTCAGAGCTGGAATCTTTTCGGGGCGGAGATTTGACGTTTCAAACTGCATTGAAATTGGATTAGGAACTTTATCGATGTACTAAATCATTTTGCGAAAAGATGAATACCTCCATCTCTTGACCCAATCTCAATTCTTTTTGGGGAAAATCGCTCTAGTCACAATAAACCTGGACTTTGATGAGAGAATCAGAGCTATTTTATCTCTGCTTATCCCGCAATCTCTTCCTTTGCAACAAACGTTTTTTATCCTCTCTCAATAGCTCTGTACTTCAGTTCAATCTAATATCCAATTAACCAACACTGGTGGGTTTCTCTTCATGACCAAATAGAAAAGAGCTGGATTAAGGTGGAGTGGTTCAGCTGCCACACTGAAGATTAAATCAATGATATTACAGAGATCAGTCAAGTTTCAAACCACCGTTCATTCAAACCCTCGGGAGAACATGCAAAACAGCACCTTTATATTTTACCCTCGTCAGCTATTATGTAAAACAGAACTTTGTATGGTTATTATTTTAAAGATACCTGTATTATAGTGATTATATTGATAGTTGATTCGGTGCGATGCCTCTGCTCCTTACAGTAGAATTTCTTTAACTCTATTAATCCACCAACCATCGCCTTGATCATAGAGGATTGTCAATTTATCATCCTCTTCATTCCTGGATCTACAGCCTGTCCATCTGTGGGAGCTGATCTCTCTCTCATGGTGGGGATCCTCAAGGTTTCGCAATGATGACAATCCAGTTCATTTACAAACCTTTTAATTCATTTGTATTTTATGTATGTTTTTATTTGGTTGCAACAGTGCATATTAATAAACTCTGGATTGTAGCCAATTTGGATCCATTGTCTCAGTCACACACTCATTCACCCTGAACTATTGTGCATATTTTTAGTGGTGGGGGAAACCAGAGCACGAGGAAACCTATGCAGACACTGGGAGAACATACAAACTCCACACAGAAAGGCACTGGAGGCTCATCATGCTTGTTCATCCTGCTGCCCTATGTACCAATGGCTCCTGTGTGCTTTTTATTATTGCATTTCCTCCTTTTATTGACAAATTGTGAATTTTGTAAAGTCCTCCAAGACAGCTGCTGTTGTGGGGCTATACAAACTAAATTAAATATTCATTGCCAAATATACAATACAAATACAATAAAATGATGCACTTTTGAGTCTTGCTCTTTGAGGCACCCGCATGGGAGAAAAAACGACTTAATATTTCTGACTATATCTGGCAATTGTCAAAAGAACTACTCCAACTTACAAAATATATCAAAATATATATTTGTTTCTTTGCTAACATCTGAGGTTTCGGTGGAGGTCAGCACTGTCCACGCATTCTTTAACTGTGCACTCAGATCAACAGGGTCAGGCATTGTTCTTCATACAGAGTAGAAAATGAATCAGACTTTCTGGTCAATTCAGCTTTAGCCTTGGAGGATGTGCTGGAGGGAAGAAAAGTAGCAGCATAAAGCAGGTGGAAGCGTGTCTATGTGGAGTCAGACAGGAAACAGCCCCTTAGTGCCCGGGTGGGCCACTGTGGCTGGGAGACTTGCTGACCCTTTTATCTCTTGGCCTGCACCGCACTAACAACCTAGGCATCGGTCAGAGAGAAGCGTAGGCTAAAGCTGGTTCCATGGCTTCACTCACAGTGCCAGATGACAGCTTGGCACCGAGAAAATGACTGCTATCAGATTAGTATCACAGCTATCAGGAGATTATCACCAGGAGATTCACCTGTGTGGAGGCTGCAGACTTGCCCATCGTAGCTGAATCGAAACCACCATTTTAAAAAGATCCTTGTAGCTTTTATCAAATGGTGCAAATGGTCTGAACCAAGCATGTGCCCACATTTGAGAAGATAAAAAAGCCCAGCACACTCACATTAGAATAAGATAAAAGAATTTTCGCTTGGAAACCCTGGAGATGAGTATGATAAAACACATATTAGTCTATAAGCTGATGTTATTACAGACCACTCAACGGTTACAAAAACGATACATACACGCCTCTTTTTTGGAAGACAAACTGCAGATTGACTCATTCATTATGAATAAGTCGTGCTTGTGAAGTTAACACAAGCACAAGTGAAAATATCCACAGCAAATTTTAAAACGCAAACAATCTTCTGGGTCACAGACGGAATAGACAGTGCTAACCTCTATTTTCAGACTTTCTCATTATAAAGATGTGTTTGTTCAATGTTAAAATACGAAATATTACGTTCAAATAACTTGGCTTGATTTGAAATTACATTTTTGTCTGCAGACAAAGCCCCAGTGGAAGACTGGAGAATACTGGTGGTTATTGTACACTGTGGGCCACACGGTGAATGAGTGGTTAGCACTCACGCTTTCCAGCATGAATGTTCTGGGTTCGAATCCCGGTCGGAACAGGGCCTTTGTGAGTTTGCATGTTCTTCCATGTCTGCATAGGTTTCCTCCACTGCTCCAATTTCCACTAAAACATATACAACAGGTATGAATGTAACGAGTGAGTGAATGGATGGTGTTGGTTGGTGTTTTTATGCGTCAGTGTGTTCTGCGTCTCTCTTCCCTCATCACTGCGTGTGGAGTGAATGGAACAACATCTGTACTCTGAACATTGTGAAACGCTTTGGCTGACCTTGGTCTGTAAACACGCGCTATATAAATAATAATGACTTACTTACACTTGTTTGAAACACATGTGGTTGACTATAGATAGAGAGATCAGGTTCAGATCTGGTTTAGGGAATTAATGTTTGTACTTACAGTGTCTAACAATCGTCTACAAAAGTCTGCTCGTAAGACAATGGTTTGTGTTTCTATATCATCCAAGCTATTTCAACATTTTCTGATCCGTCACTATGGCAGCAGCCTCTTGCAGAGGTTTTGTAGCTGTGATCTGACAGAATACCCCAGAGACATAATGACTGTTACAATGTATAATCACATACAAGAGTGGAGACACACCTCCCTGAACTTGGGGAGAGGACAATTGAGCAAAAATCAGGCCAAAACACAAACTTCTCTCACTCAGCACAGTGGTGCGGAGGTTTTAGGTTTGATCAACAACACTAATAACATAAATCTGTTTTAACCCTGATAAGGTTCATGCAGGGGCGGTCTGGGATAAATAACATTCATTGCAAAGTTTCTTGCTTTTGGATTCTAGATGAGTTGGTTTGTTTTCTCATCCCTACATCTTGTAAAGAAAAGAAGAAAAAACATCACTCATTCTTCATGTGCCTCTGAGTCTGATATGATGCCCCCATGATCCAGAAACTGACATTTATAGTGAATTTTCACATAACCCACTGTCCAGACCTTGGTTCTGTTGTGCGCAGGCTGTGGTCAAACTGCAATGGTCGCAAGGGCTGTGTTCTCACAGGTCTGCAATGAAAACTTCAAGGATTTCTGAAGTTTGATTCAAAAATCCAACACTCTCAGCTGTTCCGCTGAAGTAACTGAGGTAATTGAGTCAATAAATAGGACATTTCTGCCCTGCCCTCTGAAAGCTCTGCCTGCTGTATTGGGGGCAATAACACTAATTGACAAAAGCTTGTGCCAACTAAACCAAGCAACAAAAACCTGAATACAGCAGTGTTACATTTGTTTCATTTAAGCAATTTAAGTGTGTTTACCTCTGAACTCTGCTACATAAGACCCTCACCATGTTTTCTATATCTCACAACATATTTTGATAAATTGGCAGCAATTTTAAGTGCATTCTAACTTTTAATTGCATATTGACTTGTATTGGCTCGACGTACATGGGAAATAACCTCTCTCCTGCTCTCTCTGTCGGACAATTAAAGCCTGTAAATTTTTTTTTTTTTTACTTGGGGCTATTCTAATGACCACATTATTATATTCTGGCTTGAATATAATGTAAATAGTCCAGCCATGTTGCACTGTAAAAGCTATTAACACCAGCAAACACATGCTGGTTGGTCAATGTATTTAACATTTTGATGTGTCGCTGGTAAACCACCTGCAGATTCTGTAATAGTTTGAAGACACAAATGAAAACACTGTTCATGGGAATGATAACTCTGAGAATGCTTTGTGTTCTACTGTTGATGAACTGTTTTAACTCTAGACCGTCACCGCTAGAGTTTGGCATGTTCTGTCCCCCATCGACTGTGTGAAGGTTAAAATGGTTAAAAATAAGCAGAAGGCGACGTGGACAAAAGTGGACTCAGTCAGAGCACAGAAGCGAGAGTGCCGGAGGGCCGAGTGGAAATGGCACAAATCCAACCTCCAGGTTAATTATGAGATCTTCAAAGATAAATTGTGCAAATTTAAGCAGGTTCTACATAGAACAAGATACTTTTATTTTCTGAAATTATTTAACCAGTCTCAACTTGAGTACAACGGTGACATGCAAGTGCCATATGAACCAACTCAGACTCTGAGGAGCAGCAACTGGCCTCCTGTTGCTGTCCAGAGTCAGGACTAAACCTGCGGAGGCAGCATTAAAAAAAATTGCAGCTCAAATCTGGAACCGTTCTTCTGAACATGTGAGACAGACCTCTACTCTGACTATGTTCATATCCAGGTTTTGTCTGTTTAGCTCTGCATACATTTGAAAGATTGTATCTTTTTGATGTATTTATGATTGTAATGCCTTGTATGTTTTGAGGATTCTTTTCTTTTTTTGTTAAGCACTTTGAGTTGCCTTGTGTATGAACTGTGCAATACAAATAAACTTGCTACATTAAAATCGCGTTCACTTTATCAGTGATTCAGACCAGCAAGTGTGAAGCGCCCTGAGTGTACTCATATCTCCTAAAAGAAAACAGCTTCTTGTTGACCGCTTATTCTATAGCAACACACTACAGTTTATCAAATGAGAACTTTTAGGTAGCAATTTTGCTTACATGAGTCCTTAACCCAAAAAGTGCTATGTAAAGCGCATTAGTGTAAGAGGTCCATCCAGCCGACTAATACGATCCATCTGACAGCTTATATTGAAGTATAACACTTACGAGCTTTTGAGAGATATCCTTCATCAGTCACCACAGCAATTATTTTCACATGGGTTTTTACAAGGTCATAATCTGTCATTTAAATGAGCAAGAGTTAAACAGAGGCAGATAGGACATGAATAATGTGGAAGAAATGAGCTCTAGAGAATAAAATAGTGTCCTGCAAGCTGTGATTTGTGTGGTTTTAAGAGATATAGAGAGACCTTGGTTAGGCCTGAGTAAGGTCCCCTGACCTGATGTGCTCTCCCCGGCCTGACCGTGGACAATTGGCTTTCTGCTCCGTAACAAATTCACTGGGGTCTATACTGCAGAGTGTGCGTTTGTGACAATAGATACTGTAGTGACTCCATGCAACACCACATATTAAATATTGTGGTCAGCGTATGAGTAAATAACATGTTTTCATACGTCA